>CALNXK010000181.1:680000-717500 GCA_942486035.1 Porites lobata | reverse complement strand
ATTTCTTGTATCTGTTTTATTTTTTCGCATTTAGCAATGGATCTTTTTATTGGCCTTTTTTGTTTGTTTATTTTTGTGTCGGTTTTAGCTATTTTGTTTTTGTTAAGGTGCGTTAGCGTCTTACAGTGGCAGCTGGAGGCTACCTCTGGCGCGCGGGATCATGCCCTTCGGGGATGGCAACGTGCGGCAGAGGAGCTGGGGGCTACCTCTGGCGCACGTGACCGTGCCCTTCAGGGATGGAAACGTGCGGTAGAGGAGCTAAACCTGGTGGAATGGCTCCTACAACCCTTTTTGGAGCGATTCCAGTAGGTGGAAAAAGTCGCTGGTATCAATTCCTTTTAGGAATTGACACCAGGGTCTGATTCGGAATTGATACTAGGGTCTTCTTCATCCCACGTTACCGTATTTACTGGATTAAATTAACGCCGCCGCGGCTTCAATAAACGAATAAATACAGTATTTTCCCTTTTTTCTTTATCCCTCTCTGACTTTTGGATTCATGTGATGCTCTAATTTATTTATTTAATAAATTAATTTATTTTTCTTTCTTTCTCTCTTTCCACTAACTAAATCAATGCTATTTCGTTGATTACCTTTCCGACTTTACTTTGTATGTTATATCTTTAAAAAAGAGTTCAGCTGCCACTTTAAGTCACTACCGTGTCATTTCAGTCGTAAAAAGTAAGAGACATTTAAAGAATTAAAGGGATAAAAAAGTGGTTTGAGACATTACAAAAAATAATAAACAAACAAAACATGCGCAAAAAAAAGAAAACCAAGAGGCACACTTATAATGCAGACGTTGCGAAGCCAAGACAAGAAATCTCCTCCGTAATTTTGAGAAAGACAGGATACGATGGAAGTATATCAAAGTCATTTCCCACGCAGAAGGACATTAGATATTTGTGACTCTTACATCAGTCCGGGCTACAACCAGATCTGGATATGTAATTTCCTGCAATGTGATTGGTCGAGACCGCAACCAAAACATTGATTTGACCACGAAAGGACTAAGTTCGACAGAAATGTCGCAGCTTAGAGCGCTATGGCTGGGATGTTCCTTGAAGAAAAGTAACATCATGTAATACCAAACCGATTAATCGAGATGGTTTTATGCGTCTTAGTGTTCGATTTACAAATATCAAGATGATAATGATCGAGGAAGGTTTCTGTAAAAACGCCTGGACTTCTGATATCAAGAGACCTGAAGCAACTCAACGACACCGATCGAAAGGGAAGAGTACGGGATTTGAATACTTGAAATACTTTTATATATCATTTGTTATCATTTGTAATCTTTTTCGTCACGTTCCTGTTAATAAATATGTCTTTTTGTGGTGCTTTTTAAAATCTTTGTTGTTTACTTTTTGTGACGATCCTATAAACATATATGTCAATTTTTGTTCTTTTATTCTTTTATAATCTTTTTTTATCTTTTCGTCCCGTTCACACAGGACGGGAAGAGTATTTTGGGGGAATGAACTGTGATAACAAAACAGTATTATTTAGTATTTCCGATATTTCGAACGGACTAGCCGTTCTTCTTTAACGGATTTATTAAAGAAACGGAAAGTCGTTACAGATATATTGTACAGTTTGACAGGGGCACCCAACGAGAATTTTGTTCAAAACCACTTAAACAGCTAGTTAGGAAAGTTCAAAGATAGCGTTGGCTTTGAGTGACAACTAGGGTGCACCGCGCGCAGGCTAGTGCGAAGTCGAGCACGTGTATTTAAAATAAAGCACCAAAGATCGTGTACAAACTGAATACGTCAATCATTAAAACTCTGTCAGCAAACAATGCAATTTCTTTGTAAACCATCCCTCTCTTTTGTTAGGGTGTCAATTTTGAGACTTAGACAGGCAATTCCTATTATGACGCCTATTATTTATTGCACGGGGTACGCGGAATGCCATCTGAGGAATAACGGAAGTCGCGTAACGTAAGTAATCTTTCCACTGTTTCTTGCTTTCATCTAAATGCCTTGTGGAAAGTTTAAGTACGTTACTTTATGATACCAACTGCCTTCCATTTGCTTTCTGTGTTCCATTTTTAGTGCATCCTTGTCATTAAGAGTATGTCCAGCAGGTAAGAACGCCTTTTAATTTTATCATTTTGACCTTGATAATGGCATGCGCCCATATTAAACCATCAAATTCACGGACCAAAGTAAATCGCTTAGTTATATCAGATCCAGAAGAAACTTTGGAGGAAATTATAGACACGTAAACCCTGATACTTATTAAAACTTTTACTCTTATGCTCTTGCATGCGAGGGCAAATCTTGCCGACCAGGAACAAAACCACAGAATATTAATATGCGTGCCATGACCTCTCAGTGCGATACAAGCCAACAGGAGCAAACAAGTGCATAAGCCAATGTCTTAGTCTTCTATAATACTATGTTGTTTCTGGATAGACAGAGTTAGTTGTCGGTGTGAATACAGTATTGATCAATACCCACAAATGGCAACGGAAAGCAACGGCAGCCGGCAGCCGGATGGTTTGCTACGTTATAACAAAATTTGTTTCGGAAACGAAATTATGAAAAGGCACCACTGACAAAATATGGCCCTAGTCAAAACTGGATAAAATAGCTGACTATTATAGGCTGTGTTTTCACTTGTGTTATTTACTAGCTGAACATTCTTTCTAAGCGTGACATTTCTTTTCACTGTGAAATTGAACCAGGTATTTATAGGTCACTTCTCCGCAAGATAGCCGTTGCAGTTTTCAAAACTGGTCGGTGACGAACCATGTTGAATGATTTCTCTTGTATTTGTTCTCGCTCTATTTTAAATGCAGAAGACGAAGTTACTGTCAGGAAATGTACCTTAGTAGGTCTGTTCAGAAAAGGAGGAGGCAATCATGTTGCCGACGGCCAAACACAATTTATTGCCGTGTTTTAAAAGCGCGAGATCATACTGGCTTATCCGATCGGTTCCTGGTCGAGGAACTGGAAAATGTAACAACAAAAGGAACTGTATTTTGAAATAAATGAAGAGCCGGATCGTTTAATAGCCTAGTAGTTTACGCGGCACTTTGATTGCCAGATTTTGGCGGCTAACTGTCACTATGTGCAGCTCGATTGGGTGCGCTATTCAGCAGGACCAAATTATCATCTCACGAGGTAGTACAAGTGAATTTCCGGTTAAAGAGGCGACATTTTCAATTTGATTTTTTTTTGTGACTTGACTTTCAGGTGGGTACATTTTCCTTTGGAGGATGCTTGAATTTTACATTTCTTAATATTTTTGCCAGTTGTCTCACAGTGAGGGGTCATAAAGCTTTGTTTCACGTGCATGTTGATTTCTGTGAAAATACTGTGCCGTCAGGATTTGACCTCTGATACAGAGTTTTAGTGTTAGTTTTACTTTTTTCTTTGTCTTTTATGGGTAATGGACATTATCTAGAATTTCTGCAACTTGGTTCCCCTTGTGTAATCGTTTGAAGGAATTCTATCTTCATTTAGAATTAATTAGAATTAATTGTGATGAAGGCAAACGAAACTTATTTCGAGTTTGCATGAAATTCAAGTAATCCGAGATCGAGTTTACTAAGTGAAAATGACTGAAAAGTGGTGTCAAAATCAAGGGAAATGGGTCTTAGTTCGAATTAGTTGCCCCCTCTTTTTGAGCATTTTAGGTATTCTTTCTATGGCCAGTCTGTGACTTGCCGAATGATTGAAAGCATTTTGATTGCTTTGTTCGTAGTTTTTTGTTCGCTAGTTTTATTGAAAAAAGGACATAATTTAAGCCATCCTTTTCAATACTGTAAAACAAAGTTCGTTTGAAAGTTTGGGAATTTTTTTCACTACTTCATTTTTCAGCAACCTGCAAAAAAAGTGTTCCAATCAAAATCTAAGCCTCAGTTACATTCTTAACGTGTTTTTAAAATGTTGTTAATTTCAGCCTCAAGATTTTTATTAAAAAAGGTTCTTATCGAATTATGAGTGTACTTAAATTAATTTTATCTACTTCTTTTTTCTCCTTTTTAGCACAATGGAATTTTTTTTGGTTTTTTATTTTATTTTTATTTTTTTTTGTTTTCTGATTTCAATTTTGGCTAATCTTCATCAGTTGTATTCCTTTTGGGTTAGGGAAAGGGAAGTGAGAGGCTTAAAGAGGCAGCTGGATGCAGAAGTTCGCGCCAGGTCTCTTGCGGAGAGGCGGGTGCTCACGCTGGAATGGATGCAGAATTTGGGTCCATTCCAGCAAGTGGAAGAGGAGGAGGATTAGAACCCCCCACCTCCCTCCCCACTCACGATTTCACTATTTTATCTCCCATACCAATGCCTTGGGCTTATTTAGTCAAGTTTCTTTGCTTGTAGTCTAGATTTAACTTTTATTTGCAGGAACTTATTCAGTTGCAGACCGCTGGAAACAATCGCCACAGTAACCAATCAACTAATAATTTTTACAATAAAATCTTGAACAGCACACTTACAAAGCCCTGTCTGTTTTGGGATGACTGGTTTGGGAGTGCAAAGCAGGAAACCTATAGACAAGAGTTTGTGGACTGACCCTCCTCTCTTGCTCTCCTAGGTTTAGAAATATCATGATCTGGGACGCTCCGGCCTGGAGCCTCGCAAGCCCTGAATTCACGCACGGCTTTCCCAAGCGGCTGATAGTGCAAGAACACTGAGGTTTGTTACCGGGGAACATAACCGTGTTAGCGAAGACCAGCAATTTGACGCTGAGACAACTTGCTTGGTCAGTGAAGCAACGACCGCTGGCTCAGATATGAGCAGAGCACGGCTCCTTAACCTCCGCTACACGGCCATCAGTTACCAGAGTGGGTCATTCTGTCCGCAGTATCTGGCTTCCGCCATGGCAGAGTTTGGCGTGAACTTCGCCACTTTTGAGGCATTATTAGCAGACACCATTGAAATGCTTCACGCCAGCCTCAAGCAAGGTTGGAGACAGGGCGACGACTCCAGCGGTAGCAGCGAGGAATCCAACTAACCCCTCATATCCTGTCCACAAAGTGTTATGCAGGAGATAGGCAAGTCCAGCGTGGAGTCTTCTTCGGAGGCTGGAACCTTCCAACAGCCACCAGGGGACGGCGAGCGGACAATGCTCTGTGCTCTGTGCGTTCATCTGCGCACAAAGTAGTTGATTGCGTGGCGTGTGATTTTACGGTGAGAACTTGAAAATGGGCAAGGATGTACGAGGAATAGAAAGAGGCAAATGTGCTTGTAGTGAATGCAAGGATTTCATGAGGTCACATGGAGCAACTTGTGGCTATTGTGGCTGTTTGCCGACTCGCCATTCTGAAAGGGATGCCGGCTACTCCTCTGACTCTAATGGTGGCACATCGGCTGTGGGAACAAGTCAAAGCAAAAGTCCAGAGAAGTGGAAAGATGAAGACCTAGGGTAGTTCCCTAACCCAAAGGGCAAACATACTGAATTCTCAAATACTATTCTGCCAAAATTCTACCTGTCCTTTCGGACCACTTGTCCCTACAAGGAACACTTTTGCCACTGTTTCGTGACTGAAAGAAAGTGCCAGTGGGAAGTTCGCGAGGCTTTGAAAGCAATAAATCACAGACCTCCGTGCAGAAACGTCAAAATATGGGCAAAAATAGACAATTATGTTAGTTGGGAGAAGATAGTTTTTTGACATATAAATTTTTCGACAGCTGTAAATAATTTAGATTAATCTTGACTAGTAGCTTTGCTTGTATATACAAAATAGAAGCGACATGGAGTAATTCATTCCTTTCCTCAACCTGCATCAGTTGTGAAAGTCTAGCAAAAGAAAGTTATTAAAGACTGCCACCTCTATTTGACAATGAGAAGAGGGATAAGTCTAAAACGTTTGGTTCAGTTGTGGCAATGTGAAACGAAAAAGAAGCCTGTGGAGTACAAACTTTGCATTAAGTTCTTAGGAGAAGAAGGAATAGACACTGGTGCATTGTCCAAAGAATTTCTGGCCAATGTGATTAATGATATTGCAAAGATTGTTTCCAAATGCAAGTCTAGTACATTCAACACTCTGCATTCAGAATGGGAATTTTAGAGCAATAAGAAAGATTGTTGTAGCCAGTCTTGCACAAAGTGGGCTTCCACCATGCTACTTCGAAAAGTCCACTTACAACATGTTAGTGAATCCAAATGTTGACCTCAGAGGTCTTGATAAAGAATGTCACCTGACATCAACAGAGAGGGAACACACGTGACCATCGCACATATTCGCAAAGTTGTCACTTCCAATCCACGCAAGTTATTAAGGAAGTGTGAAGGTAATCCGCAGACTTCCAACGTAAAGCTTTCTAAAAGTTTTCCTCATAAGCATTTGAATAAATCCCTCCACAGTAGCTATCAACTCACTGGAAAGGCACTTGTTCATGGCACTCCCTCCACAGTCACTAATGCAGCCATCATCTGTGAGCCCGTTCGCAACCACCATACAGAAAACACTGGGTATTTTGAAGAAGGAAGTATTGGGACTTTGCTCTACTACGGAAGGTCTAACAGATTTTGATCTGCAACACGTGTGCGAAGAATGGAAAGTTAGAGCCCCATTATTTTATTCGTTTTTCATGACCTCCTCCTTTAATAAGAGAACAAAGGTTTCATCTTGGTTTGGGAGCATTGCTGTGGCTGGGTCAGTGCTTCACAAGCAAAGAAGTAAGAAAATGGATGCATCATGAAAAATAAGTCTAACGAAGTGTGAGACTCTTGAATGCATTTATCTGTTATCCTTTTATTTTTACACAGAGTTAACTGAGCAAACCCCTTTTGCCATCAAAACAAAATGACGACACCTTGTGAAGCAAAAACTCACCTCTGACAGTTTGGCTTGGATCACGGTCAAAACTATCTAGTTTTTGTCCATTGTTTGAATGGGGCATGAGAGAGATGTAAATACCGCCTCTTTGTTTGTGAGCCAAGGGTGTTTGAACCAGACATCAGCAATTGTTACACCAGATATGAAAAACCACTAAAACATGTCCCTTACTCTTAAATGACTGACACGGCAATCTGAGAAGGCAGAATTTCATAATTGACTCCTACTCGCCTAACGATCATATGGAAACCAAGTTCTTTGAGAGTACTAAAACTACCTAAAAAAAACACTATGCAAAACCCGTGTTATACTTTTTCTTCACACCATGCAGTTTGTTATTGTAAAAAAAAAAAATTTAATACGACATTGACATAAGTGAGAAAAATCACAGGAAGCATTATAAAAGTAACAGAGTCAGAACAGGAACACGTTGTTTTGTAGCTATTGAAAAGACTGGGTTCACGTCATTTCGCTGCCAGTTGCTACCTGTTTTATGCCGGTATTCCTACCACAGTGCACAATGGAGTTCACCTTGTTTATTATTTAAATGTTATTTACCTTGGCCTTGATACCTGCAGAGATGCAGAAATGTTTTAACACAGCGCCATCATAAATGAACACTTCAAGCCAATTTTTATCTCAAGCTGCTTGCCATATGCCCGCATTTTAGTTTGCTCTACATTTTTACCTTTTTGTTTTTCTTCGCATCACTAAGTTCAACCATGCAGCCACCTTTGCCTCGAAGTAAAATCATCCTGCGTTCACCATTTTTTGCACAAGCAATATAGCATGGCCATCCACACTGAACTGCTCAAAACTGCCATCTCCTCCTCAAGTTTGTATTTCTCCACCCTTGTTATTAAAAGTAGTACTCTACTAATCTATAATAACAGGAAGATGTAGAAATGGTAGTAAAAGGAGGGAAACACAAGCTTGTTGGATTTGTGGACATGGGGTTAATTCATGATAATATGGAAATCCTTTCAGGTAATATTACTAATGCCAAAAATTAAGGATGTAAAAAATTATTTTAAGAGTTCATTAAGGGTTCAAGCCCTCGCTGACCTAGAAATTAGGTATAATTTAAGCTGTTTCATTCAAAATTAACAAATCTACTTCTTCCTTCCTTCCTTTTTTTATGTTATTACCATAGTCTGAAAAAAAATTCAATTGGATTTAGAACTAAATTGTGTAAAAGTGAGGGGGGGGGGGAAGGCAGACCGGTTCTCAAAGGCCCCCCAAAATGTAAATGTATGAAGATTGCCTGCAATTTCCAGAGAGGTGGGTAGGCGGGGGAATGGGCTAAGGAAAGATCCCTTTCGTGGGTAAGGTATGGATAATTTTTGGAACCACAAATTTATTATCTTAAGTGCACCCTGGGGCTGCTTTTTAAAAGGTGTCAATATTGCCTTCAAAAACAAAAGGGCAATCCGAAATGAACTTGAACCAGAAACAAACAGGGCATCTCTGTGGGTGGTTAGGTACTGATCATTAAGCTATTTTTCTTCCTTTTTTTTTAAGGAACACAGAAAAATGGTCCTGTACTAGCATCACACGTCCTTCAGTTCATTTTTTTCTTTCCCGTCAAGGTGGATGCACTCTGAGTTCCTTTTTTTTAATATTCTGGGAAGGTGTCAGAAAAAATCCGGAAACAGAATTCAAGTAATAATATTATATTTTATTATTTTGCCCATAAATTTAACAACTGTAACATTTTAAAACCTAGTTTTATGGGAACTATCTCAAATGTAACCAACTTTTTTTTTAACAGTGTAACTATTAAATTAGAAATCACCTAATAAATTGCAAATAATAAATAAAAAATTAAGTTTTCTCTTCAAATGACAGACCACAGTAGTTCTCTATCATTGAAATAAATAATCACTATTTACATTATGTACTCACTGGTGTGTATATTGGTAAGCTCTGCAGGAAAGAATACATTGAATTTATGATATAATTATAATATTCTGTTTCCCTTTTGTAATTGAACATGTCACCTGTGCAGCTGAATACTTATAAATATGAAACACTTGTTGTGAAACGTTTGAATGCTTATGATTGTATTTTCTTATTTCATTAAATTTTCAGTAGTTGATAAAGTAAGCTATTATCTCGCCACCGCTAAAACAGATGTTTAGATTGTAACAGGAAATATCGTGGGATAAGATAATTAGAATTAATCAATGTTGTATTTAATCGGGTATTACTAGCTTCACCGCCATAAGGATTAGCACCATAATTGTCAAGTAAACCCACGCTAAAAAGGAAGTTAGTTGAAATCAGTGCCCACGAATCAATGTTAAACGTGAGCAAAGAACTTGCACCACATTTGATTATTGTGACCACGCTGGAATTACCCATCTGGGTGTGGACTTTCTTAGCTAACATACGCAGCAGTTTTGTAAAATTTAGTTAGATTGAAATCGATCGTAGAGCGGAACGTGAAATGTTGAATTGTGAAGAATAAAGTCAGATTTGTACGAAAGTATACAGTCGTCGATTGTTGAACCAGCGTGTGCAGAATCTCTCTCTATCGCAAGTGGGAAATTCTGCGAAACCTGGTCCTTCAAGCCGGATACTGAACAAAGATGAGTGAACCGAAAAACAAGAAAAAGTCAAGATCGGGCCACAAGAGTTACTTGACGCACGCATTGAATAAAGTGGACAACTGCGATGCCAATTACACCCCAGAAAGAAAGGATGAACTTGCTCAGTGGAAAGAATCGCTGCAAGAACAGCTACAGAAAGTCACAACCCTGAGCGATCAAATTTTGGCTCTGATGGAGGCACATGAAGAGTTGACCGACGATTTGTCCACAGAGTCCATGGACACCAACACATTAAAGTTTGACGTAACGATGCGTTTATCTGCCACAGAGAAAATTGTAATCAGGAATGTTGCGAACATTACGAATGTACCACTATCGCTGCCTAGCCCCTCCGCAGATTTGCACGCTAATCAAGCTCCATTTAATCCATGGCCGGTCCCGCAGACTGCTACAGTTCGAGCGAAATTGCCCAAGCTCGAGGTATGGAAGTTTGGGGGAAACAGCGAATGGCAGGAGTTTTGGGACTCCTTCGAAAGCGCTACCGACCGAAACGAGACATTGGCCGAAATAGATAAATTCTCCTATTTGCAAGGCCTCCTGATCGAGCAAGCGCAGTCAGTGATTGCAGGATTTTCCCTCACTTCGGCGAACTACAAAGCTGCGATACAACTTCTAAAGAAACATTACAGTAAACAGAAAGTTATCCAGAGAACATACACAAACGACTTGTTGAACTTGGAGCTGATTTACGGCGAACGAGACACGCAGCGATTGAGGACAATGTATGACTTTGCCGAGACAAAGTACCGGGCATTGGAAGCACTTGGCGTAGACCAAGAGACCTACTCCGCCATCGTGGTGCCATCGCTGTTGAAAAAACTACCAGAGCAGCTCCGTTTGACCATCACATGGGGAGAGGACCATCACGAATGGAACCTGGAGCAGTTGTTGGATGTCCTGGGCCACAAGGTCGAGCTGCGAGAGGACTACAACAGAAGCGCGAGACACGCGAGGAGCCCTTGTGACGAGTCAATGAAAAAGAAACACGCCATGAACACTCAAAAACAAGCGAGCTATCAGAACTGTCCCTTTTGCTTAGGAGGACACAAACATGAGGATTGCCAAAAAGTCAAGAAGATCAGTGAGCATAAGCAATTACTAATTAAGTTTGGTCATTGTTTTAGTTGCATTTGAAAGGGACATCTTCCTAGAGACTGTAGAGCTAATTTAACTTGCAAGTTTTGTAAAGGGAAACATCATTCATCTATTTGTAGTGCCGAATCCCCAGGGGAGGGGGGAGCGTCAGAAAGTGAACCAAGTACAGTTGAGTCAGTGGGCAATAACATGCACATAGAAACCGGGAATAGTGTTGCTTTACAAACGTCGCAAGGCCAAGTAGCAGGGAAGTGCAACGCGCGAATAAGAGTGCTTTTTGCTACCGCCAGTCACACTTCTTCTGCTACGGTGCACGTGGTACGAATGTTTAGTTTAGAAACTCTTCGGAAAGAGTGGCTTGCTGTCAACACCTTTGGACAGCGAGCAGCGGGTTCAAACTTGAGGGAGGTAATCGGAATGCATTTGACCCCAGTAGGGGGAGGGAACGCAATTTATGTCAAAGCTTTTGTTGTTCGCGAAACCTCAAGAAATCAGAACAAGCATCTGGAATTAGTGCATGGGAACTACCCTCATTTGGCAAACATATGGCTCTCTGATGTTTGCCAACACAAAGATCAATTAGAAATAGATTTCCTCATTGGGGCAGATTATTTGTGGAGTTTTCAAACTGGCAATGTTGTCCGGGGAGGTGTAGGGGAACCCGTAGCCATAGAAATGCAATTGGGATGGGTTGTTTCCGGTCCCTTAGAGTCTAGTCCGTCGACAGATAGAGAGCGAGCAGTTAGTGTAAATATTATGGGAAGAGATGGTACAGTTCCAGGAAGATTAGAGCGAGATGTTCAGGTTCTTTGGGATGTAGAAACGTTAGGAATAACAAAGAGTGACGGAGCGTACGAGGAATTTGTAGACAACATTACATTCAATGGAAAGAGGTATTCAGTAAAGCTGCCATAGAAAGAAGGGCGTGATGTTTTAGACAGTAATTACGAATTGAGTTTGTCACACATGAAAGGACAGGTAAGAAAGCTTAGAAAAGAGCCAGAAGTATTGAGAGAGTATGACTCCGTTATCAGTTAGCTTCAGGAGTGATAGAAAGAGTGGAAGAATCAGGAAAGGCGGATAGAGTCCATCATATCCCACATTTGGCTGTCATACACAAAGAGACAAAAACAACCAAACTGAAAGTGGTGTATGACGCGTCAGCAAAATCAGGTAAGGAAAGTGCATCATTGAACGACTGTTTACACAAAGGACCGTCTCTTACCCCATTGCTGCTCGACATTTTGTTGAGGTTTAGAGAGAAAAGGGTAGCACTGATTGGAGATGTAGAAAAGGGCGTTTTTTAAACATTGAGGTGGATAAGGAAGATAGAGATTTCCTGAGGTTTTTGTGGCTAGATCGCGTGATTGACCCCTCAAGCGAGATCCACATATATCGTTTTTGTCGTGTAGTGTTTGGTTTACACGCGTCTCCTTTCCTTCTGAATGCCACGCTTAGACTCCATATCTGGCAATTTAAAGATGAAGATCCAGAATTTGTGAGAAGAATGATTGAAAGCTTTTACGTAGACGACCAGGTGACTGGCGAGGACAACACTGCTAAAGCCTTCATGTTGTACGAGAAGTCCAAAAATAGGCTAGCGAGTGGAGGGTTTAAATTGCACAAGTGGACGATCAACGACAAGGCGTTGAAAGATTTAATTGAGTAAGAAGAGAACCGCAAGCTAGAAAACGCAAGCGTGGCAACCGAAGAGGAATCTTTCGCGAAGTTCACTCTAGGGCCGGAGGTGAGTAAAAATTGTCCTAAGGCTTTGGGCCTTCCGTGGGATTTTGAGAATGATGTTATCCACTTCAACTTTGAGAAGAAGTCCCACCGACTAAAGTCCCGTCATTGTCTGCATGAAAATGTTGTTCCAAGAGTTGTGTCGGGATAGTGTAGGCTGGGATTATGAACTCAATGGCTAAAAAGAAATGGAACGATTGGGTTGTACATTTGTCTAGGATTAAAGGGATCGCGATTAGTAGGTGCATTTATGATAGTTTACAACAAGAGGTGCTTGAGTGTTGCTTGCATGGTTTCAGTGATGTGAGTAACAAAGCGTACTGCGCTGTTGTTTGCTTTGTTTACCGAAAGTGGGACAGAGTTCATGTGAGATTGTTGACTTCGAGGTCGAGAGTGGCACCACTAAAGGAACTGACTATCCCTAGACTAGAGCTTATGTCCGCAAGAATTCTTGCCCAGTTAATGAGCACGGGGAAGAATGCCCTGGAAGAACAAGTGACCCTTAACGGTACCAGATACTGGTAAGACAGTAAAACGGCAATCTGCTGGGTTCAAAACAGGGGGGAGTGGAAACAATTTGTGAGACAAAAGGGTGAACAAGATCCTCAAGCTTTCAGCTAAAGATGAATGAAGACATTGCCTGGGAGAAGACAATCCTGCGGACATTGGTTCAAGAGGAGCGCTGGGTTCCAAACTGAAAGATGAGGAACTGTGGTGGAAGGGACCCTCTTGGTTGACTCAAGAAGAGAGCAGGTGGCCAACAAGCCAGGTAATCACCTCTACGCCAGAAAGCCAAGAAGACATGAAAAAGACGTCAACTGTAATGACTGTGGACGTACAAGACTCAGCCTCTGTTGCAAAGGTAGTAGATAGTGGGTGATATGGTACTTAATTATGTTATATTTATATTTAATTACATCTGACAACGCCAAAACCTTCAAAGCCGCTGATAAAGCTCTCAAGAAGCTTTACAATCACCCAGAAGTCGCTAACGAATTGTCTAGCAAAATGATCGAATGGAAGTTCAACTTAGAGAGAGCACCTTGGTGGGGAGGGTTTTTTGAAAGAATGGTTGGATGTGTTAAGCGTTGTTTGAGAAAGGTGTTGGGTAACGCAAGACTGACCTTTGACAAATTGTTTACTGTGCTGATCGAAGTAGGGGGGACTTTAAACTCCCGCCCCTTAACTTACAAGTAGGATGAAGCAGGCGAGGAAGTTCTTACCCCGTCGCATTTGATTTTCGGAAGAAGAATCAAAACAGTGCCAGATGAAATCGTGGAGGACGAAGAAGGTGAGAGCAGATACACTAGGAGATACAGGTATTTGAGCGTTAGATAAGTGCATTTTTGGAATCGGTGGAGGCACAAGTACTTAACTGACTTACGCGAGTTCCATCAGACCAAGGTAAGTAAAGACCTGAGGCCTGTACAGATAGGTGATGTAGTCGCAGTGTACAACGAGAGTAAGAGGCATGGAGAGTGGAGATTTGCAGTTATTGAGAGTATTATCAAGGGAAACGATAATGTGGTAAAGGGGGCAAACATTCGAGTTATTGCCAAGGGAAAACCCTTGCGTATGTCCAGACCCATTCAGAAGCTCTACCCAATAGAAGTGCAAACCGAAATTCAACCCTAAGTGACACGGGAAAGTGTAAAAGAGGGTACAAAAAACCTTAGGCACAACCCTAGACGCGCTGCAGCAGCAGATGCGCGTTGGAAAACTAACTTAATGCTTGACTCACAGATAAGTCAAAGGGGGGAGAGTGTTGTGAAACGTTAGAATGCTTTTGATTGTATTTTCCTATTTCTTTAAATTTTTAGTAGTTGATAAAGTAAGCCATGATCTCACCACCGCTAGTATAGGCATTTAGATTCTAACAGGAAATATCGTGGGATAAGATACTTAGAATTAATCAATGCTGTATTTAATCGGGTATTACTAGCTTAACCGCCTTAAGGATTAGCACCATAATTGTCAAGTAAACCCACGCTTAATAGGAAATTAGTTGAAATCAGTGCCCACGAATCAATGTTAAACGTGAGCAAAGAACTTGCAACACATTTGATTATTATGACCACGCCAGAATTACCCATCTGGGTGTGGACTTCCTTAGCTAATATACGCAGCAGTTTTGTAAAATTTAGTTGGATTGAAATGGATCGTAGAACGGAACGTGTAATGTTGACTTGTGAAGAATAAAGTCAGATTTGTAAGAAAGTATACAGTCCTTGATTGTTGAACCCTTTACTTGGATAGTGATGGAATCAGGTTAAAAAATGTACTGTTGCATCCAATCCGTTGCACAATTTCGTCGTCTTCGGAGCAATAAGGCGGAGGAAAACTGCTTTACACTGGATAGTTCTTACAATCATGTTTTTCTTACAGGAAACCCGTTATGTCAACATGCAGTGGTTCCTGTAGAGGATGTTGTGTGGATGCATTCGTTCATGAATGATGACTCAGTTCCATTTGAGAGAGCCTTATTTATTCTGAGAAAAAAGCTGTTTCCCTTTATGCATGATCCACCCCCTTGGCTTAGTGGTAAGTGCATGGTCATTTTTGCCATGTAGAAGCCACCATTGTTCTTTCTGACATTATTTTCTGTCTACTCCCTTTCTTTCACAAGGTACAATGACACCAACGAAGCAATGTAGTTTAATAAATGTAGAAAGTTCTGTGGTTACAGCTCAACATAGCACCTTTGCTGAAAAGTTTTAATAAATTTGAGTGAACAATAAACAAAACATCACCCTTGATATTCAAAATTGAGTAGGAAACGTATTGACACAACTTAATCTTTACAGACAAGCCTGAAGAAACAGAAGATGTGATGAAATCACTAATGGCCATTTACTTTGGCAGAAAAAAAACTGAAGATCTGAAACATCATCCTAGTGATCCTGAAAACTTTTCGGACACCCTGTACCAACCAGAAAAAGATGCTAATGGTGATCGAATCCACCACTGTGAAGACCATAATCACCTTCTCAAACGTATAGTGTCTCGTCTTCGTGAAGGCCTTATTCCAGGCATTGATTCAAGATACCTTCGAGATGCTCTGCATGACCCTGCTACTGGTTTGACATATGAGGCGCTTACTGGGAAGAACAAACAGTCAGTTCCTGATTGTGAGCGGCTCATTGGTCCTGGAGTTATTTCATTCCTTGAACGAAAAGGTCACACAAGTGGGGCCAGCATTATTAGACTGATCCACAACTGGCACAAAGCAGTTGATGGGAGAGGACTTTCCGAAGAACAGCGCTCGACTTACTGTAGGGACATGAAAGAGTGGTTGTTATCAGATTGGATGCCATGGTACAGTCCTCAACCTGACTTTAGCACTATTGATGTGAACAGGTGGGCTATTAATTTATTATCTTTTGTAGAGGAACCCTTGATGATCCTTTAAAAAATATATAGGATATCAGGGTCCTCCAGGAAATTTAAAGTAGAAAAAAAAAACCTTCAGTCATACATTCCATGTAGGTGATTTGTCTTGGCATGGGTGTGGAAAGGGGCATAGCCCCATTTATTGAAGGAATCTGATGACCTTTTAGGGAAATTTTGAATTGTGGGATCCTTAAAAGCAAACTTTCATGCATTTTGTGAGGCCAAAAAAAGAAATGGCATACATGTGTGAATGGCTTCTTTATTATTTACCCATTAACTGCTTTACCAAATATCACATTCGCTTTACCAACTGACCCCAGTTGTTAAAAAGGTGGGTAACACTATAAATTGGATAAATTCGTTAATCATTGATAATGCACAGAGTTTGTCTTTGGTTCACTTACTGGCATAAAGAGAACTTTGTTTTGAGTTGTATGAAATCCTTTCTTATATATGTATATCATGTCAAGGCCTATAAAGGGGATCTGCGGCTTTACTCAAGAAACTATTGTGGGCCTGGTAGCAAACTTGGAGAGTAGAGAGTTACAAAACGCCAGGAGAGAGCGCTCCCCCCTGAGCATCAGCAACTGATGATGTTGAAGGGATTATAGCCCTAATAAATCTTTGATGTCAATTTCTGGATGCACAACCGAAAATTCTCAGTGAACTCACGAAACGAAATGACCCAGATCTGGAATTTTTTTACTGAACAGGAGCTAATGAACGGTAGAGACTTTGAACTTCCTTCATTTAACGAACCATCAGGAGAAGGAATCATGGAAAGAGACTCGATCGAATCAGTTTGTCACAGAGAGGAGATCCAGGTGTCTTTGTTGCCAACAGAGTTTCCTTATCCCAGAGGGGACAATTAACTGTCAGAGCCTGCTTTCATAGAACCCCGGCAGAGTTGCCTCCACCTCAGCTGAAAGGACAATAGTTATCGCTCTGGGCTCAGTTGATCAAAGATGGGTTAAGATAACCCCAGGGTTAGTGTAAGATTTGCATTCAGATTTGAAATCTTAAAAAGCATGTCAGGTTTAATTCTTTTTGTCTACAAGTTGATGATTGGAAGCTCTAACAATAACCAAGAAAAATAAACAAGAAAAAGAAAGCTAAGTTTAATTTAACCCCAGGTTAAGCGCTAATCAGCCTTGGAACAACTGGGCCCTGTTGTATTTCGATACGCTTTAAAACTTTGGGTTTATTTTACACACCCATATTTTCTTGGGCCACTTATATGCCGCTGGGCATCTGGTCAGTGCATTTTCAAGTATTTGTTGTGCTTAGTTTTGTTCTTTCATGTTTTGATAAATTTTTATATTTCAAATTTCTTAATTTCTTTATCAAAGAGTACCACACTTAAAAACAAAGAAAATGAGCCATAGCATGTTCTTGTACGCTGGCTTGAATTGAGTACAACATGTAAGTGTTAAAAAAAAAAATTTCTTTAAGTGTCGTAAATTATGTACATTGTACCTCTTCATTTTCTGTACACACCTATATGTAGGTTTATAAAATAATCTAATACTATAAATGATCGATTAAGCACCACTACTCGAATAAGCGTAGCTCTCGAATAAGCCCGGTGGCCCTTATTTGGGTATTTACAAATTTGCGCCCCACCTTTGTTACAGCGCTTAACATATCGCTTGAGAAATAAGACCTCAACCAACTCGTGAGTTCTAAAGTTTTAATGTAGGGAAACTCTTTAAACCCGGTTCATTTGACAGTTTGAGGTGTACATATCATATACTAAATGGTACATACCTAGTACACATCTCACTTAATTCCCTCTTTATTCCCTTCAGTGTTCTACCCGTAGTTGAATTAAGCACCGCTCTTGCATAAGTGCTGCTCTTGCATAAGCGCCGCACCTATAACAGAGAAAATGAAATAAGCTCTTAATCAATCATTTATGGTATGTGGACTACACATGTCCACATTGTTTTTCTTTTCTGTTCATACTGATTTTAAGAAACACAACCTTCTGGAAACTCTCGTACTCTTCAAATATTGAGATGGTGATAACATTATTTTATGTGTGATAAGCTCAGGCCATAATTTTGCTTTACTTTAGAGCACGCTTATACAACTTTCTTGTCCCAAGGGCCTATTCTGGTATATGGCAACCACGTCCTTCCCTTAAACTGCCAGCTGTGCGCAAGATCTGTCAGCTTAGTTTACTAGAGAAGGTCATTGCACTAGTGCGCCATGCATCCTTTCGGGTGCTTGTAAAAACACAGAGGGATGTTTGTGGGCGAGATACAATGGTTGTAAAACCCAGTCACATTTCCATCATCATTTTCTATACAATGGTCTTGTTAATAATTTGTATCACACAATCACATTAATAAGCCACCTTTTATTTATGTTGTTACCGTAAATATTATTATACAACATGTATAAAAAAATTAATAATAATAATATTAATAATACATTAATATTTAATAACGGTATTGAAACAAGCAAACAACATTGTCAACGTTAGCAGCAGTATTGTCAATTAACTATAGTATTACACCATTTTTCTAGTACAAAACAGATTCCTCAATTTAGTGTTCACTCTCTTGGGAATGAAAAAAGTCACTGGCCGAGACAAGCCTCCTTTCGCCTTTGTTAAAATTCTCTCTACAGATTTAGACACAACCAACCTCATCATAAGACAAGGGATAAACAAATAAGCCAGTTAAATTCTTTTTCGTCCTTGTTGATTCCATACGTTGCAACCCCTCTTTGTAACTAATTAGGTTCCTTCACAAGCGCTGATAAAACAATCTTAAGGTAAAGTTGTAATCCTCCTCGCACAGAGAATTCCTAATATAACGCATGCATTCAGTCCTTATTAAAACCTTAAATACATGCTTAGGGTGATTAGATTTAGGATTCAAATAAGCAAATTTATGAAATTTCTTAAAAAATGTCCAATAATGTATAATCCTAGAAGATTAAGTAAACTCATCCAAAATCAACACTCAATCAAAAACTGACAAGTAACAAAATTTAAAACAATGTTTATAACGAGATTGCTTGGGTGAAAAAGCACAATTTTCCTTAACTCAGATAAAATGCTTGTGCTGTCCCTAACAGAAAACAAGATAATCCCATCATCAGCATACCTCTTCAAAAAGATTACCTTTTTAGTGTCACGCACTAAAAAATACTTATACTCAGAATATAACAAAACTAAATCACTGATTTCTTTGCTAAAATAACAACCCATACTAACCCCCTTCACCTGTTTATGTAAACTATTACCCACATTAAAATAATTCCAAGTGTTGTCAAATGAGTATAGATCTAATTAACAATCCACTTCCGCCTTCTCAATTCCAAGAATTAAAGCCAATTCCTTCAATGTAGTACTAGCATCTTTAAACAGTATATTTGTATATAAATCCTTAAAATCAAAAGTTAAAAAGGTACACCCATCCAATGAACTAAGGCTAGACCTCTTTACTACACCCACTAATTCATAGCTACTCCCTAAAATTGAATAAGGTAAAGAATTGCTAATCAAAGACAAGACAAGACATTTATTATTCTAACATTACAAGTACAATTGTTTGGCACGCAGTTAGCAAGAAAACGCTAATCGAGGCGTGCCAAATTAATTCTATTACAAATCAGATATTATATTATAATAAGTCAAAAGCAAAGAAGAAGACAAGAAGAAATATGTGTAATGAATTCAAAAGCAAGAAAGACAAATCTGTTTAATGCAACCTGTGAAAGAGGCTAAGGTTTAGGATTTCGCGATTTTATTTCTTGTGTTATCATGGTTGCATCAAGGTAATCATCTTTGTCTTTTAATATTTCGAGGAGCTCACTGATTAATTTTCGTTTGAACACTTTTTTGACATATCTCTCATTCTACCTGGTATCTCATTCCATACTTTACTGCCAAAAATTGGGACGGCTTGTCTTAGTTTAAGGTAAAGAATTGCTAATCAAATAATCCTTAAATCTGCCAAAAAAATAGACCTCAATCTCCTCTGCAAAAATTTAGATGCCTCAATAGTACACCACCCATACCCAGTAATTATGGGCCTCCCTGTTAACAGTTTTTCATTATCAGTACTAGCCCTTTCTTTCAATTTATGTACCTTAGGGGATAGATTCAGGCTAGGTAAAATGTCATCCTCTATACCATTTCCTAAGTAAAAACTTTTCTGTTAGTAGACAGCACCCCTGTATATTTCTTTAAAATAGCCTGTAAAGATCACCGACAAGAGTGTTTAATATTGTCTACATCCCCCATGTTTCCAACTTTTCGGTAAAAGCCAGACTTTAAACGCCTATCATATTCCTGTTTATACCAAGTAGAAGTATTAAGAGACCAACCAAAGTTTTTATCACTTTCCCATAAAATGTAAGCATTATCCTGACTCAAATCTTCTAAAAGTTTTAACCCTCTTTGTATCCTGCTCGTCCCTTTAACCTGTAGAGAAGGATTACTTCTAACAGACTTGATAGAATAAAAATCAGCTAATTTTAAAGTCTTGTTAAGAAACTCTCTCTCCAGATAGCCTACTCTGGGATGGAAAAGGTAACGCATAATTTCTTTCCTAACATTCACCCGACTACCTCCCCCTCTCATTCTCCTGCCTTTCATCTTTAAACCTGCTAAGCATTCAACGTAACTTAATACAGCCAGTTCAGTCTAGCATTTCACTATGTGGTGCTTCCTCCTATCATCTAGTATGGGATTTCCTTCCAACACAAATCCACCACCATAGTTCAGTATCTGCTTTTCATCCCTAGTTACACCACGCCGTGTAAAAAGTATGCAAATTCAGTCTGTCCCGCTGCCTTTCCTTTACAGCATCCCTTTCCTTTACAGGCTTAAAAATAACAACTCAAGGTGAGTTTCAATTCTCCAACTATCACGTGGCCTCCTCTAATATGTCTTCTCTCCTTCTGTTTAGATAAATAGTCTCTCCCTTTCTTATTTTTCCACTGGATTATTTCAGAGGTAACTAATTTCGTCCTGCTTGCTACAATGTCATCCACAGATTTCTTTCGGGGAGCCATCTCCAGCTCTATATCGTTCTCTTTCTCTACAAAATCCTGTCTTTTGTCTTAAAATGTCACCACACTGCAAACATATGTATTCAACATCTACTTCCTTCCTCAATTTGTACAGCTCAAAGCTGCACTTAGGTAATCTACCATATAGTTTGTCAATTCTTTGTAAATCACTCCTCAAGCAAGAAGTAATAGAACGAGATTTGATAACCTTTTTGTTGTCTAAGCATCCTCTGCTGCTTTTACATCTGTAATTTTTACTAACGGTCTAACTAACGAACATACTTAAGCGTTTTGCTCGCATATAGGAGTAATTTAAAGTATACAAATGTTCAGTCCTTTAGCATTTCTTAGCACGCAACACGTACTGGAGACAGATACAATTTTTTGAATTTTTAAAAAAACTTGGCGTAATCAATGGAATCACGTAACCCACGCTATTTCCTCAGACTATACAAGCCTTCATGCAAACCTCTCTAGCACCAGAAACCAGACAAAAAGGTAAACCTTCATAAAACATAACCTTCTGTATTTACACTAAGACTAAATTCTTCGTTTTCAACCATGTGACCAAATTTTTTTATGTAACTCGCGTCCACCATGCTGGTGGACAAAAGCCCACCACAGTGCACAATGGAGTTCACCTTGTTTATTATTTCCATGTTATTTACCTCGGCCTCGAATCCTGCACCGGTGCAGAAATGTTTTAAAGTAACTGACCTTGTCAAAGGTCAGTGCACTTTTTACAATTCAACTGCATTGAGCTCCAAGGAACAAGTCCACAATGACCTCATAATTGAGCACTTCAAGCCACTATTTAGTTCAAGCTGCTTGCCGTATGCCCAGATTTTAGTTTGCTCTACATTTGTTTTTTGCATTTCTTCACATTGCCAAGGTTCAACCATGCCACCACCGTTGCCTTGCCATAAAATCATCCTGTATTCACCTTTTTCGCACAAGCAATATAGTATGGCCATCCACCCTGAACTGCTCAAAACTGCCATCTCCTCCTCAAGTTTGTATTTCTCCAGCCTTGCCATGAACTGCGTCTTCTCCTGTCTCTGTCCTTATGTCGTCGTCATCAGCATTTTTTCCGTTCTTCAACTCAGCGCCATTTTCAACACACGATCTCATCCTTGCAGCTTCATTACCTTTAAAATGTTTAGTTGTTTTTCAGCCTTTAATTTTACTTGACGTCCGCCGTCTATTATTTCCACGCAGTCAACCACCTACATCAAACAACACAAGTGTCATTTTTACTCCCCACACAGCACCACCATCACCTATTCCATCATCATCATCAACACTACCGTCTTTACCTCAACCATCAGCAACAACAACACCTACTCTGCCTCCTCTTCCTCCAAAACTTTGTCTGCACATTTACCAGAACACTAACAGAACAACTATATACCCCGTATCAGATCTTTGTTAATATTAAATTATATTTTATCTAGTTTATAATGTTTTCAGTTTGATAGGGCTTTCTTTAGTAAAAGAGAACGTTTGAATTTCTAAACTTCTGCATGGTGACAATAAAATGGCGACCCAGAATCGAAAATGCAAAAGTTGTGTCTATAACTGCGATGATCATCTTTTAAACAATTCTTCAACCCGCAGTTCCCATATATTAGCTAAGCTAAGTTATGGAATAGTTTGCCTTCTCAAGTGCGTCTTTCAAGAGAGGCTAACGACTTCAGAAGTAAATTGCACGACTGTAGCTTTTTAGAACGTGTCTTATAGTGCACGATTGTAGCTCTTAACTGTTTTTAGAATGAGTATTATAGTTTTCCTAGTCACGTTTTTAGTATGTGGCTTTTTAGTCGGTTTTAACTTTTTATATTTTACCTATTTATTACCAAGTTTTTTATATGTATATATTTACTGAGTTGTTTTAAAAATTGAATAATATTATATAGCTGTAATTACTATAGATTTTATCCATACACGTTCGTATTTTGAACGAGTTTTTTAGCTCTTTGATGTAACGTGTTAAAATAAATGATTGATTGATTGATTGATTGATATATGATTTTCATATATTCATAACTTCAATTTACACTATATTAAACCTTTTCAATCGTACCCTCTCCAACACATTATTCATTTCTTTTTGAATGAATGAATATCCTTTATTTAGACATGATCAGAATAAAAGCAGTTAACTGCTTGAGGGGTCGTGTATACTAAAATACATAATCTTACTATGGTATACATCAAAGATTGACAATGTATATAGAATGCAAGAAATAAGATTAAAAGTTAAGAATTCTAATTACATGAAAATTCGTACTCTCATGCCAAGGCCTTGGCAAATTTTAAGTACCGTAATTCAGTAAGATTTCCATAATAACCCCAAACATTATCCTCTTCAGAAAAATAAAGGTGTTTTAGTGGAGCGTACAAGTTCTACGGAGCCTGCTGGCTTCGTGTTGCTGACTGGAGCTGCTTCAGTGGACTTGTGGTTTAGAGAAATTCTTGTTCCACGAGTCTGGCGTGTTCATTTAGTGACTGGATTCGATTTTAGTGATAAAAATCCTGCTTGTTGAGGGTCGTTCGGAACCCCAACACTGCCGTCAGCCTCCTAACTTGTCACTATACTATGAAGGAAAGGTGAAGCAGACGATTTTTCCCGAGACTTCACACATCAAGGGCAACACAACTCTCCACGTGGTAAGTTTCATCAATTTTTATTTCCATTTTCTAACAAATTTCCAGACCTAAACTTCGCCCCATATGTTCTCTATATTTACTCATGTGAGCCTGGGTTACCAGTGATTTGGCCTGTTATGAAGGATTCAAGAAAGCCACAAAAGCACTCATGAAGAAGGAAGAAACGCTTGCAGCTCATGTTTTACCAAACTTCACAGCCCCCAAAACACCCTGAAAAGTTTCAAAATCAATTGAAATGTAACAGTTTAAGGAAACAAGGACTTTTATAATAATTACACTAAAATTTCAAGACATGGTACAGAGACAGTGACTTTTTTTAAAGTTCGATGTATGAGGGGCCACATTGCAATGTGTAGGGAAGAACATATTTTTAAGGATAGGAATACGACCCCCACCCATACAAAATTTGGACACGTTAAACTCCCTAGTTGTTGTCTTTTTCCTGCAGTGGCATCTTTCAGTTGCCTGTCGAAAGCATTCTACGTACATTTTAGGTAACTGAATCAAGACTTAAGCCTTTAAAAAAGGAAAAAATACGAAGTGTTCTCTTAAAAATGACAAAATTTAAAGGCTAAGAACACATAGGAAAAAAAACGTGGCACCTCGAGTCTGTCATCTGTCACACAACTTCGATTGTTATGCAAAGCAGCAATATCTTCTCTTATTCCTTTACTAAGAGCATCTTGTTTCTAGTGACAAGAAAGCCCAAGAGCAAGAGGAAATGGTAAGGTTTCAAATGTATAAAGTTATTTCAGAAAAGAACCCAACCAGAAAAACCAGCACAACAACACTTGCTCTCATAGCTTAATCAGTTTGTTATATTTCAATTTAGTCTCTCTCAAATTTGTTTGGAGAGAGAGAGAAAATTTACTGAACACAGACAACCGAAACAACCGAAACTTGCAAAGCAATTACTTAAGTCGTGTCTTTTTTCACTGGTATTGTATGGGGAATTGTCGCTTCTTTAAAGTCATTGTCCGCCAGCTGAGCATTGGAGGTTTCCATCAAGTTTATGATGGCAAGATAAAATGTCTGGGATCTGCACTCACAAGAGTGATCACAAAAAACTCGGTTTGGCACTGCTGAAAAACTTTGGCATGACACTTAACCTGACCATACTGAACTTTTCCTTTCACATGCACTGCTTGTCGTGCAGATGTCAAGCAGCTTAAATCATAGAAGTACTCCTTGCTCAAGAGCTTGTTGAGGGTCGATCGGAGCCCCGACGCTGCCGTCAGCCTCCTAACTTGCCACTATACTATGAAGAAAAGGTGAAGCAGACTATTTTTCCAGAAACTTTGTGTACACATTAAGGACAACAACTCTCCACATGGTAAGTTTCATCGATTTTTATTTCCATTTTCTACCAAATTTCCAGACCTAAACTTCGCCCTATATGTTCTCTATATTTACTTATGTTACAAAAATCGTATGTCACACAAACAGTGAGCCTGGGTTACCTGTGGCCAAATCACGGTAAAAAGTTTTTATTTTTTTAATGAAGTTTCAGATGCATTGATAGACTTTTTCCCCAATGTGCAACAAAAGTAATTTTTAGATTGTATGCTAACACAATGGTGTTAGTGATTACATGTGATTGCATCCATAGAACAATACCGTATTTTCTCATTTAAATGCCGGACCCCGATTAAACGCCGGCCTCATTTAAATACCAGGTCAAAACTGCTAATTTTTAAATAAATGCCGGGGGCGTTTGTTCGAGATCCCAGCGTTTATTTGCGTCAAGCCCAGAAGTACAGATATTCACTAGAAAAGCACTGCTATGACACGTACTGTGCAGTATACTGCTTTTGATATTTAGATAATGCTTAACGAACAAGTCTGGCGTAACATTAACTGTGATGTACATGCTGTACAACAAAACAAAATTGAAAATGGGCATAAACTTAAGCCATTCATTGTTTTCAATGGTGGAAAAAGAGCTGTAAAGAGAATGAAGACAGGCAATTATCCGGAAAATGTGTTATTCCCACCTCAGCCAATGGCTGGATGAATGAAAGCCTGACAGAAGAATGGATTCAGTGTGTTGTCGGCCGCCTCTCATTTGCTCCGAGGTTTCTTGTCTGGGACACATGCAAATGCCACATGACGAATGGAGTCAAAGAAGCCCTACGACAGGCTAGCGTCGATGCAGCGCTGGTTCCTGGTGGGTGCACGAAATACAACCAGGCTCCCGATGTGTCCTGGAAAAAGCCAATGAAGACTCTGTGCCAAATAGCTGGATGGCAGAAACCAAGCACGAAATTACTCCAGCGGGTCGCATAAGGCACCTTCAAGGCGCAACTGTGTTGAGAGAATATTAGCGGCCTGGGAAAGCCTCCCAAGTGACGTTATCAAGAAGAGTTTTAAAGTGTGTGCGATCTCGCTACCCATTGACGGATCAGAAGATGAGAAAATCCACTGTTTCCAGAAAGAAGGCCCACTAAGCAATGGGAGGGAGGAATTTACTGAAAGGGCCGCGGCATTTTATGCTGCCTTGGAACAAGGTGCTCCCGCAGATGAAAATGACTCGTTCGCGGACTTAGAGCCGGACATTTTCGAAGAAGAACCTAATGAGATTGTTGTCCACAAAGATAAGCCTATTAGAACACAAACATTATTGCGAACGTTTGTTGATACAAACATAAAGGACGTTGGCGACATTGCCGTTTTTAAACTGTAAACGTTTTGTTCTGTTTGCATAAATACTGATTACAATATACACGTGCCATATGTAATGCCGTATGAATGAGATACAGGGACATTATGTCAGGTCGGGTCCAAGGGAGAAATCGTCCTGCCTTGACAAACTGCTCACGGATCTCAAAGAAGGTGAAATAATACATCAACCAAAAAATGATGACAATTTTACTTCATTAATAAACGCCGGACCCCGATTAATAAACGCCGGGTCCCTGAGGCCAAGTTTTAAATAAAGGGCGTTAAGTCGAGAAAATACGGTATGTATTATGTGGCATTCCCCGGGGCTCTATTCTTGGGTAACTTTTGTTTATAATTTATAAAAACGATTTTCCTTAATGTCTACACCACACAACACCTGGTATGTTTGCTGATTATACATATATAACTACAGCTCATGAAAATATCTCCACAACTAAATGGTTCTTAAATAGTGATTTAAAGACACTGTTATGACCACATCATAATGGGATTTTATGGCAAGGCATTTGATAATGGTTTGCAGGCCAAGGCGGCAGATTCCAAGCCTATCTTATTTCCAGCCAATCAAAATTTAGGGTGTTCCGAACTATACTGTTCTTGAACGAGCTTTTCCATGCACTCCCCCCTTTCGATCGCTCACCATCACGTTCACATTGCTGGTTTGAACCAATTTTCAGCATTTTTTAGGCAAGTACCCTCTTTTCCTTTTATCTTTCCTGTTATTCAATGGCTGAGCCCCGTGTTTTAGTTCTGGGAGATTCTTTTATTCGCCGTTTGCCCCTTTTCCTGTCCCGTGACTCCTACCATTTTAGCGTTGATTTCACGTTATCTCACCGTGCCTTTATAAAATGGCACGGAGTCGGTGGCCGTACGGTTTCCAAAACGCTACATCTTGACTTGAATGTTATTGAGTCCTTTTGACCAGAGATAGTTATAATGCAGTTGGGTTCCTATGATTTGACAGACTTTGACCCTTTACATGTTGGCTCCGCTATTAAAGATTTTGTTAGGCTCTTGCATGACACCTATGGTGTTAGGGTTGTCTGCGTGTGCCAGACCATCATGCGCCAGGGTGCAGTGGTCTTAAATTGTAAGGCCAAGCTTTTAACAAAATACCTTTGGGTAGTTTTAGAGCCCATTCTTTATGCTATTTTTTGGGGCCATAGGGGGTTTTGGGACCCAACTCAGAACTTTGACACACGTGATGGTGTGCATCTCAACTCCTTGGGTAAGGAAAAATACCATCGTAGTCTTAGGGGAGCAATCCTAAGGTCCTTGAGCCTGTTCAGCACAATCTCGTCTTGTTGAATTTTCACTGCATTATTTCATTTCCCAATCAAGCCTTTTAAAGTTTACGTCCTTGCCTTGCCATGCCTTTGTTTTAGTGACAGCCATTTATGTTACTGACTTGCCGCCTTTATTTAATTAGACGCGTTCTATTTTAGCTGCACTCATTGTTCTTACAGTTCTACAGAGCTGTTGTTTGCCTTTCGTGCATAACAGATTGTATTTGCTGGCGTTGGCCTTATTCATACTTTGTCCTGGTAAATATTATGAGTGTGCAATCCTATTCGACCGCCCCTAATTGGGTGTGTCCTCAATGTACTTTGATATTCTTTTACCAAGCATTTGTCACTCAATTCTTGCCACATGCCTCGCAATTTGGTTTTCAGTAGAGTTCGGTTATTCGTCACCATTATGTGTGCGTAGCTTAGCCACATTACCGTTTGTTAAAAAAAAAAGAAACAAACAAACAAACAAAAAACAAAACTCAAAGGAAAAATAAACATCCAGACTCAGACCTTTAATTAATTTGCTTCCCTTTTGACTCATACCGTTTTGATATCTTATCTTATCTTAGCGGAAACATATGGCATTTAGCCTTATCTTAATCTAATTACTTTTACTTATCTAAGTTATGCCTCCTAAGCCGAAGCGACCGTCTCAAACACGCACACGAAATTCTGCAAAGCGGGCACGTGCGACAGAACTGATCAAAACCCGCCCTGGACCAAGTGATCAACAACAAGCTGGAACTTCAATAGAGCAGTCTCTCATGGCCGTTAACATGCAGGCCCTCTCGGCCTCGATTTCTAACGCAGTACAGCTAGCTGTCGCGGAGGCAATGAAAGTGCAATGGCCAGCCGCACCTAGCCAGGAGACAGAGTCCTCCACGGACCAGTCAGTGGCCAATATGGTGAATGCAGCCTTGGCCGAGATCACCCAAGGTACTCCACCACGTAGCAAAAACGTTGTCACCTTAGCTGAGCCTGGGTTAGACTCACAGGCTCCGAAACAAATTTTTTCTAGCATGGCTGTCTCTCTTAGCAGTCGGGTGAGTTCCAAAGTCAAGGCCAAAATCCACTCCAACGAATATCATGATTTTCGAACTCTCCTCTCGTTTTCTCCTAATAATCAAAAGTATTCTCTGTCTCTCGCCTCTTTGGATGGTGAGACCACCCGCCCTCACTTAACTTTAGAACCTAGCCAACCAGTTAAAAAGATCCAAACTATCAACCAGTGGCTCTCCACATTTAATATTTTTTTTGCGATCTATTTGGAAAAACTACCCATGGACACACCCAAGCTGATGAAATATTGTGAAATTGTCCGCGATATCGCCGCAAAACTAGGCGACTGGTTGTATTATGACCAACAATTTCGTTTCATAAGGCAATCAGCCCCTCCACAATACCCATGGGACGCTATTCACTGGGAACTTTGGCTAAAAGCTGTAACAAATTTTCGTCCGAAAACCTAATTTTCCTCAGACAAGGGACCACTGCGCTCCGCTCCCAGTCCTTTCAAGAGGCACATGCTGGCGTTTCCATGAGGGGAAGGTGTGCAACGGATGCCGTTTTGAACACATTTGCTATAAGCGTGGCTCAAAACACCCTGCCGCACAGTGTTCCTCCAGCCAATCTAAAACACACCCCGTCAAAGCAGGCATTTCAAACGTCGCTGCACAAGCCAGTAACACCCATAAAGGTGGATTGGCTTAATTTCCTTCTTAGCGGATACGTCCACAAGATGAAAGGTTTGTATCACCCCACAAAGGCTTTCCTTATTCAAAAACTTTTGACCTCGGTCAGTCGTTAGAAATCCTGTGATGTCAGGTTACCGATATCTAAACTTATCTTGCATGACCTCGTAAGCTCTCTCCAGCACACCAACTCTTCGGCAGTACAGCGTATACTTTTGTCAGCCATGTTTCTCCCAGCTTTCTACGGTTTCTTTCGCATTGGTGAACTAGCGGCCAGGAGCGCGTGTCACACTACCATAATACCGTACGATAACATCCGATTCCTCGCATCCGGTGGGAAAATCCACAATCACCCATTTCAAACATAATACAAGCAATCGCCCTTTTAACATTGTTATTCCCGGTGATGAATCTTCACCATTTTGTCCTGTGAAGTTCAAACTCCGGTATTGCAATCTCCGGGGTAACAAGCCCGGTCCCCTCTTCTGCCATGCAGACAATACACTCATTACGGTTAACACTGCACTTAGGTGCTGCTTAACTTTCTGTGATTGGAATGCTCAACGCTATAAGAGTCACAGCTTTCGCATCGGCACGGCCTGTCTTGCAGCAGACAAAGGTTTTTTTGATGCCCAGATTTGCGCTCTTGGCCGATGAGTCTCATGCCGTTAAACTTTACATTCATAATTCTACATTACAAGGAATTTAATTTCACCTGGGTCAGACATGGGCTGGCATGCATCCTGTCTGTCATGTAAAACTTTTCGCTCCACTCAGGGGCTCTTCTACCTAATTGGTGGTCACGCAAGGGCTGCACCATGACGTGTTTGTAGTACTTTATAAAATCGTAACATTTCACAATGCCGCCTGTGTATGCGATGACAGGGTCAGACAGGGGCCTCATCATCTCATACAAGGACTCTGCAGTGCGTTTTTTCATTGCAGGGTCTGTTTCGCTGCATCAAAAAAAAAAAAAGAGTGATGGTCAGACGGGGGCTGCATCATCTCTTAACGCAATATAAAGGTTTCATGTTTTAAGCTTTAATAGCTCTCTAGTCGGTTGGTGTAGTTGGTCACGCAAGGGCTGCAACTTCCCGACCTACTTGCCCACAGGCTCTGGTGGCGTCTTGGGGGGGAGGGGGGTGTGCCACACACTGTAGCTCTTTGGAGGTTTTTTCCCCTCCACCTTTGCTGAAGAGATATTTAGTTTATTATATATTGGCAGATCTTGAAAATAAAGTTCGTCACCTTTGGTGGCCAAATTTTCTCCACCCAAACCCGACTCTGTTTATCTCCTCAGCAAACAAGTGCGCCGCCACGCAGAGCCATTGGTCACACAATGCAAAGTTTTCAGCGTCCCTGTTACGAAAAAATGGCTTGATATTAAGACACCGTTATGACAACATTATAATGGGATTTTATGGCAAGGCATTTGATAATGGTTTGCAGGCCAAGGCGGCAGGTTCCAAGCCTATCTTATTTCCAGCCAATCAGAATTCAAGGTGTTCAGGACTATATCGTTCTTGAGCGCGCTTTTCCATGCGCTCACCCCCTTTCGATCGCTCACCATCACGTTCACATTGCTGGTTTGAACCAATTTTCAGCATTTTCCACCACCTCCCCTTCCGCCTGCCTGCGAATTAATTCCTAGTGTGTTTCTCTTTCTTGTCTTGCCGGCCGTTTTTTCTCCCCACCTTTGCTGAAGAGATATTTAGTTTATTATATATTGCCAGATCTTGACCTGAAAATAAAGTTCGTCACCTTAGGTGGCCAAATTTTCTCCAACCACATCCGACTCTGTGTTTATCTCCTCAGAAAACAAGTGCGCTGCCACGCAGAGCCCTTGGTCACGCAATGCAAAGTTTTCAGCGTCCTTACCGAAAAAATGGCTTGATATAAAATAATTTTAAACAAATTTCAATTTATGTGTCTGCTCCAAAATACTTGCTAACAAAATGCACAAGTTGCAAAGTAGGACAGCACAGATATCACTCAGACTGATTACTCTATCAGATCATCAGATGTATAAGGCTGCGTGCAAACAGACGCAACAACTCTAAACATTGTTGCGCCAACAATGTTTGGAGTTGTTGCATGCCTGTTGGCAGTGGTGTGCAAACGGATGCAACAAATCCCAACAATGTTGGGACCTGCAGTGCATCGTGAAAAGGATACAACCCATAAGTCTTTGTAAACCATGTGTAATGAGCATTGATTCCAAGAATGTTGGAAGAGCTGTGCAAAGGGATCCAACATTGTTGCACTAGGGGGTTGTTGGCTGAGAAGTTTGACTCGTTTCAAACTTTGTGCAACAACATGCAACAGGGTGTGCAAACAGACTTAACATGTAACATCCAACAATGTTGGGAGTTGTTGGCCAACAATGTTGCATCTGTTTGCACAGGGCTTTAGATTCTTGTTAATTACGTGTTAAGTGTTAATTATGTGTTATAATTATGTGTAAAGTGTTCAATAATAATTGTCTGAACTATCTTCGAAAGCGCTTACCTAGAACCTCTGAAGTCTACAACGATAATTTGAGGAGTTCAAACTATGATCTCCAATTACCACCACCTAAAACGAATTTTCCTAAATGCTCATTCTCTTATCGGGGTGCAATGGCTTGAAGTTTGGTCTCTTTAGGACTTAGTTGCCATATCTGAGAAAGAAGCTAAATGTATTGGCAATTTACCAGTACCTCGAAACACTTCAAATAAGTTCATTCTGATGTGAGTCCACTAGAATTTAAACTACATGCATTCATCTACACACACTAGTTAGCAGTTCTGCATTCTATCGTTTACAGTCTAATTTGTCTAAAACGTTATACCAGATAAAAATATACTGAATTGAAAATGATTCTCAAAACTTCAGAAAAATAAAAGAAAAATAACAAAATGATATCAGTAAAATCCATTCCTGCTAGATCAAAAAAAAGTGTTGTGTAAATAGCAACCTCAATTACAAGACTGGAATTTTGTTTGCCAAATAGTGAAAAAACCGACAATGGCTTAACCTTGTAAAGCTATGCGATGTCGATACTTGTATAACGTTACACGACCTCTTTATCCTCTCTTGCATGAACTGATAACTACAGTAGTTCCATTTATCCATAAACCCTTTATCCGTTTGTGCAATGGCCTTGCATGCAAATAGCCTTCAAGTATTGATTACGTTTCGGACGTTGCATTACACTAGCACTGTTAAGGACTTTAAAATCCAGGACACGACGGCTCTAAGACGCCACGGAAAGTTAAATATCTAGGCAGGGTGCATAGTGCACACGCCCAAGGAGTTGTATCAGTGCCACCAAGTTATGTTGAGAATGTCATATGGCAAAGTTTGGCATTGTGTAGAGAACGTGAGTATAAAATAGTTTTTTTGTCCATGAAAATAATACTTTGTCAACCTTAAACCTCTCATGCTCTTACGCACTGAAACAACTAGAGTTTAAATTGTTCAAAAACAAACAGCAAGCATTGGAGAGAGAAAAGAGGAAACACTGGCCAAACAGCAGCTTCAAACACAACAGCAACAGACAAATGTTTAAGGTCATGCAGCAACAACAAGAACAGTCAAGGGCAATGATGGCTTTATTGGAGAAATTAACCAATAAGTGATCTTTGGATTTGTGTCAGCAGTCAGGTTTTACAGCATATTTTGCTGCACTGCATATCATTCCCATAAAATAAATACGTACAATAACTGTACTTTACTGTTATGTATTGGTCAAATTCAAGCTTAAATACCTTCCTTGCATGAAAGAGCAAAATGAATAAATGATTGTCAATTAGAATTCTAGGAGCGGGAATTTGTCACCTGAAACAGACCTAGGAAGGGGAATTTGAATGGCTTTTAGTCCATGGGAGGGGGGAATTTAAACACCCAATAACCCAACAGTCTAAATGCATAGGGAGTATGATAAAGCTTAGAGTTGACTAGTACATTAAAGTAGCATGACCCAACATCTAAAACTACACCGCATGAAAACCTTGGGAGTGGCTGGTGGATAAAAATATTTTCCAAAATTACACTCCTTAATTTGCAGTCCCACTTGCAAACCAAACCACCTGTTGAAATGTATTTCGTGTGAACACACTTGTATGTTAGCAGCTGTTGCTGAATTGTTAAGTTGAAACTCTGTTGTCACCAGAAGCCAGCAAAAGTTGACTGACGTATATGTACACAATTGTTGCCAATTTTTCAAGTAACAAAAAAGTCATGTTCAAAGTTGTTCTATGTTAGTCTCAATTAATTTTGAAAATGTTGCATCCATCCGGTTACAACTGCAAAATTTCCAACTCAAGGGGCTGAAATTAATACAAAATTTAAGTTTCATTTAAGGATGCAAACAAGACAACCAAAAAATGATTTCAAAAACACCTGCATAACTCATGTAGTTTTAAAAAAAACATTTTTTTTCCAACGTTACACACATAGCGAAATGTTACATAATAGCAAAATAAAACATTAAAACTTATCGAAAGACCTTGGGTTCGTAGTTGGACTTTTACAATGGTTAAACTTAGTTTCCAGTTCTCCACTTCTTTCTTGTTCAAGAAATAAAGTCCCTTGATTTGAGCGGTATTCGGTTTATGTAGTAGAAGACATTTCCAATAACTAATGCTATATATGGCAAGAGTGTTATATGGATTTTGGCATCGCCTGTACGACTATTAAACCCTGAATAACATTTTAAGCGAACCCATGATTGAAGTTTCACAACTTCCACCTATCAAGGCGTGATCTCTTCCTATCACACCTTATTCCATGATCACGACGTGATGACTGTGTGATCACTGGTCAAAAGTTTTTACCCGTGAACAAGGGATGTGTGATCACACGCCATTTTTTTCACTGGTGTAAAGTGCAGTTATGAATTTCAATTACGATGATCAGAACAAGGTAACGTTAAATCAAAAGGGATTTCAAATGAGGAAGTTGTAGGCACAGAAATTGGCATTCAGAGGAGTTTGATTATTTATTCACCCCACTTAAAGAACCATTGCCAACCTTGTGCTCAAGTGCTGTTACACAGCTTCATTCTTTCCTCATACTGCCCCTGAGTGGAATTACCTACCCCGACATTCGAAACTCTTCTTCTGTTGACTGCTTCAAGTCTTCCCTTATAAAGAACCAACACATTAACGATTTCATCAGTGAAAGCCATGACTATAACTAAATAACCCCCGAACATCCTCTCTTTGCAGAGAAGTGGATTGAGATTGAGATTTAGCAGGGCTTTTGCAAAGATTTGGTATATGTTCCAGATATACAACAATAGAAATTATTATCAACATCAAAGCAAATTTTTACAAAGAGATTGCTCTGTTTACGACCCTTGTCACTTTTGTTGGAAATAAAATCAGTAAATATTTTTTCTTTCCATCTAAATCAAATTGCTTTCTAACTTAAAATTGAAATCTCTACTCTAAGGCCATTCAAAGGTACTCCAAAACGGGTCTTGCATAACTTTTAATTACAATTATTATTACAATCACAGAAAGATTGCTCAGTTTTCGACCCTGGCCTATATCATGGAAATTTTTCCTTTTTATTTCCTGCAAATTTCTTTCTTTCAAACTTTAAAATCTAAATTTATACTCTATCGCCGTTGAAGGATACTTAAAAACTCAGATTTTTTTCATTTGCACTTCAATTGAATACAAACGTTTATCAGTGTCACCACAAAGATCATCTTAATGGAAATCCCGTAGTGCGTAACGCAAGAGATTGACAATGATGGGTGCAGATTTAGACAATATCTTGTATTTGGACTCTGTTTCCAAAAGGAAGAGCCAAAATAGAAATGGAGGTATTACAGGGGTATGTGTACGGTGGCCAATTGGGAGGAAAGAAACAAGCCTTCGTCATCGCTCGGTAACATACGAGGGCCCTGTTGGAGTTTCAAGCAAATCAGGAATGTGTGGTAATTGCAAATTTCCCAGATGTAGCTGGAACAAATACCTACACAATCTGACCCTGGCAAGGAACAATGAGAAAATTCAGACCAAACAGAGGAAGAGGGAAAGCTTCTGGACAAAGCCTAAAGCTGCAGGACGGGAAGTGTTTCCAATGGAATGCCCAGCGTAGAGACGCTTATCTCAGAAAACAAAATTAAAGTGGCGAAGCTAGAATTTGATGAAGAAGACAATTCAGATTTCAAATTGATGTTTGCAAAAAATTCCACGCATGAAGCTACCTGAAGATTTTATACTATTCTGGGACAAAGAAGAAAAGGCATTAGGAGCAGATGTAACATCCATTTGAACAATTGCAACATCCGTTAAAATGGTTAAGACGTCCGTTCTAACCATTTTTGTATCCGTTGACAAACTGAAAGGATGCTTCGACAAAGTTTTAACAAAAACGAGATTGTAACTTGTAGTTCTTCTAAACAATAAAACAATTCTAGCCTTATTTGTTTCCCTATAAATGAGCAGAAGAGTTTTCTTTGAAGCGAATGCCACACAGTAACAAAGCGGCTGCACACCCCCGTAAGTAATGTTTCTTTCAGAGCGACATCAGGTAACAAGGTTTTACAATCATCTGAGCTCCTCTTACAGTTGAAAAAATCTGAGATTTTATCACGCACTGGACCAAAAAAGTGTGTTTCAAACGTATCACTTATACTAGGGTATCTAAAAGATAGTAATGCTGCGGCACATTCTGTTGATACTGGCATTAGTTAGGCAGTGAGACTTAAAAGAATCAAAAATGACATTGAATGTCCTATTTACATGTTGGAAAGTACTGAATAATTACTATCAGTCTATAGAAAGAACTCGTGGGAACGTTGTTTAAAAAATGATCACGTGGTTATCAACTCTGGTTTTCCCACAGTAAATTGTAGGAAATAATAGAAATTCAGATCGTTTATCCATATATTTAATATACGATGCACGATATTTTCTCTGGAAACACAATACTTTTCTTGCTGTTTGTTGCACTTTATTAAGTAACAATTATTTAGCTATATATTTATAGAAAACAACAACACAAAAAACGGAAAAAAAAAGGAAGAACGAATAAATAACTCAGTAGGATTCGAACCCAGCACCTTCGACTCGAGGCGACTACACCTAACCACTACACCACAGAGACTGACTACGTAGTCTTTAGGAAAAGTCTTTCATTTTATTCCTTTTCCATGAAACTTCCGCCGGCAAGATGATCGCCAGCCGCATTAACCGAGCTATGAACAGTGAAAAAACAATGTAAACGCATATTCCATGGCGATAAATGAATGTGCAATGCATTGTGGTAAAAAGACAAAAATTCGTCGCCCCTTATATATTTCCTTTAAATCCTGTTGAAGATGAATTTTTGCAGCAATCACGTAGAAAAGCCAAATTGAAAAGTTATTTTCATCAAGAATGAACTAGACTTAAAGCTGAGTAGCTGTGAGAGACTCGATGACAGCAAACAAGGCATACTGAAAAAGAGACGAAGTCTCAGTGAAAATGACGATTTCTTCTCAGATGGAAAGATCAATACCATTGGCTACATTTCCATGCTGATAAAATGTGATGACGTATGACTTCTGCAAGTGTAGCCGGACAAACAGAATTTCTGAAAGGCTGTAATAGTTTCAAAAAAGACATGATCAAAAGGCATGCTAACAGCAACGGCCATATTCGAGCCAGAGAAAAGTCACTTGCAGAAGTAAAAAAACAAATACAGAAAGTCAGATCTTCCAATCTTTTGCAAAGATAAAGAAAAACATGCAGTCATAAGAACGCAAAGAAATGGAAATCAAATTAAACACTGCATACTTTGTAGCAAAATAAGAACTATTCTTTTCTATATTTGAAGGGTTGCTTTCACTGCAGAGAAAAAATGAACTCAGCATTAACTTAACATATGCAAATAAGAAAAGCTGTGCAGAATCTGATGATGAAGGGCGCATAGTATCTCGAGGCATCCAAATGGAAGGAAGTCTAGACGGAAAAGTAAAGCCCTCTGGCACAGGCCTAAGTTTCTCCTGAAGTCAACAAGGCTGTCAATCTTTGTATAGCTGGTCTTAAAGAACATTTTGGCATGTTGATGAATATGCCTAGCTCCTCTATCAAGAACTCCTCATATGGCCCACCTACCGTGGACCAAGATCTTTTGGTCTTGAATGTTGACTCCTGGCCAGTAAAAGATTCAGCATTGATTGCCTTCGGGAACACTAACATCAAAAGGCTGGTTACTTGGTTTGATCCAGTGCCAAGGGCAGCGGGATGCCAATTCCAGGATGTTATCAACCAGTGGCACTCTCTGAAGATTTCTGTCAATGCTCATTTCTATAACAAGGCCTACTGCAGCTTGTGGAGAATGTTACTCTTCAAAGATCCATATAAAACTGACCTTACAGACACTTTTCATCTTGTTGAGATTCTCCTTGTCCTGCGCGCCATATCGGCTGTTTGTTGTGAAAGAATGTTCTCTGCTCAGAACAGAATTAAAAGTAGCCTCTGAGCGTCCTTGAAGACGCCAACATTAAAAAGATTAATTCTAAT
>CALNXK010000181.1:607500-670000 GCA_942486035.1 Porites lobata | reverse complement strand
AAACTAGCACCTCCGACAGGACCGTGAACGAAACGAAACAAAGCAAGGGAAACACACCTGGAGCTAGAACAATAACGAGACAACAATAATTGGAAAGTGGCATTCAAGTTGACAAGCTAGGTAAATGGAGCGCTGGAGTTGAGGCACAACAAGGTTCCTCATCCAGGGAAAACTCTGGAAGGAATGGAGTTGGAATGAATCCCGTATTCTTCCATACACCATAAACTCAATCCAGTCATCATAGCCATTAAACAGCTACAAGGACTAAACACTTCTTGTGTTCTCGATGTCTTTTCCTCTGAGATGGCACCAAGTCTTTACGGAAACAGCTACAATTCTTGCCTATTTAAGAACTTAATCTCTCACTCACTTTAAGTCAACTGAATACTGCCACCTACGAGACATGGTTGGAACTTTAGAAGCTGATCTTACACAATCTCAGATGGTTATTTCAAGTGGATTCCAACAATTAAAGAAGCAACTCCAGCAAGACAATGACCTCAAGCTGTTATCCTTGGTTTCAATGTAGAATTACTTGAAGCCCTGTTGATACTTGGTTGAATATTAACAAACAAACCAGTTACAATCGCACAATGCTTGAAACTTTAACGCACTTCATGAAGCCCTGCTGGGGGGATCCTATGTCGCTCATCTGAATTTCAAAATGTCTCGTGTTGGAGTTTCTCAAGGTTGGAAATTGAAAGTAAATCCTCTGTCTTTGACTGAATTTTTGAAAAGGCGGGTGAAGGTGCATTGTGAAAAAAACTCTACAGTTCTTAGTTTAACTTACAGTTAACATTTCTCACTGAACCACAATAGATCTGCGTTCAACATAGTTTGCGTACCCGGTGGTTATTTGGTGTGTTTCTTTTGTGCTTCAGAAAGGAAGAGATACAATCGCAGGAACACTGATCAGAGGTCAAAACAGAAAACAATAGGAAAGGGGGTAGGGGATAAGGCAGTTGCTCCCACTTTACATTCATGAGTTCACACTAGTCACCTTTACCTCTAACCTGTCTCTTTGTTACCAGTCAAGACATAGTGGTCTTTTCAATGATAGTTCTGACAATGCATTTACGACTCTTGAGTCCACAATGAAGGAGCTGTCATCTTCACCTTCTTCGCTGTCAGACTCATTGTCATGCTGTCCACAACTCTTCACCTAAAGTACCTGATGAGAGAAGAGAAGTTTTCATTGGAAAGTTTTATTGATTTGCTGTAGTCAGAATGAATCACATTCGCAGGTTATACCCTGATCGCTACTATGCCATGGTGATCAGTCATATAACTGATAACTGACAACAGAATGTCAGACCATTCTTGGCTTGCACGTGACGCCACTGTATTTTCCATATTTGGGTATCCGCCATGTTGGGGTTCCACCGCGGGTAAAATTTACATGTGTTTATTATGCATATATGCCATCGCTGTGTACTATACGATGAATTCCTTGGAAAATGAACGCGTCCCCTCGCTTGACGAGCTTTGTAGTAAGATCCCAATATTGTCGGAGTATTGTGCTAAACTTGACGACAGCGTAAAACGAAGATACGTAGAAAAAATCGCCGAAATTGGAGTCGATCCGGTCACCATTCCCGATCAACAGTTTGACACGGAGTGCCTTCCACCTATCGAAGCTATGGATTTGCTTAGCTACTTGGTGTTGGAAACAAGTTTCTACACGAAAGAGCAGTTCAAAGCATACAAGAGTTTGGAAGCCTACAACTTTGTGGTTTCAGGATTTTTATCAGGCATTCAAGGCTGTGTTGTCGCTGGAAAGCACATTGTTACAGGAAAAGTGAGACATTCACAAAGAATGAATGACCCTTTGATCTCTGTGTGGGTTGTCGCCGAAAAAGACGGAACAGTCAAATCAGCCCACTGCTTAGGGTGCAAAGCAGGACTCTCGGAAACATGCTCGCATGTTGCGAGTGTGTTGTTTTATATCGAGGCGTGGACGAGGATTCGCGGTAAGTTGGCCTGTACCCAAGTTAAATGTACGTGGTTGTTGCCATCATTTGTAAAAGATGTCCCATATGCAAAAATGCGCGACATAAATTTGACCTCCGCCAGAAAACTTAAAGCGGATTTGGATGAAAAATCGATAGCTTAGGAGAGGCTCAGGCAACATCCTTCACCGGCAGCAGAAGAGAACTAACAGTGCAAGTTCCCACGGAGACTGAAATGAACATCCTCTATGAAAGTCTAGACAAATCAAAAATTAAACCAGTGGCTTTAAGTCTTATCAAGCCCTACTCTGACCAGTTTGTGTCAGAAAGCAGCAGTATCCAAACAATCCCAGACCTTTTTGACAATGACAATTTAAACCTCACATACACTGATTTACTAAAGAAGTGCTTTAATGTAGAAATTTGCTTGTCAAGTAAAGACATTGCACAAATTGAGAGAGATACACAGAGCCAGGCAAATGGGAGTGCATTTTTTCGACATAGAGCGGGTCGTATTGGTGCGTCAATGAGTTGAGCAGTCTGCCGGACAAACCCAGCACAGCCATCACAATCACTGATCAAGACAATCTGCTATCCAAATTTATTTAAAGTAAACACAAAAGCAGTGATTCATGGGTGCAAACATGAAGCTGATGCAATTAAAGCCTATGAAGAAGAAATGAAAAACAGTCATGATGACTTTAAACTCTCGCAGTGTGGCTTAGTTATCAACCAAGAGTACCCTTGGATTCATGCCACTCCAGACTTCTTAGTATCTTGCTCATGCTGTGGACTGGGGTGCGGAGAGGTCAAATGTCCTATTTGTATTGACCGATGTGACTTTGACAGTTATGTTTTGAAGAAGAATGCTTGCCTGGAAAAGGCAGCCGGTAATTTCCAGCTGAAACGAAACCACAACTACTTTTTTCAAGTTCAACAACAGCTTTTGACATTACCTGAACGGAAGTACAATGATTTTGTTGTTTGTGCTTTTGACAGTTCTCACCGTGCAACAATTATCAAAGAGAGAATTTACCCTGACCATGGTCACTGGAAGGAGGTTTTGCCAAAACTTACCACTTTCTGGAGAACATGTATTTTGCCTGAAATTTTAGGCAGATGGTACACAAGAAAGTGTGACATTTCTGATGAGATACCACAAGCAGGTGTTGGAATTTGTTTCTGCAGAATGCCATCATGTGGAAAACACTGTGAAATGTGGAAACCCCCACTGCCCATTTGTTGAATTTCATCCCTCGTGTTTAGCAATCTCAACCCCGCTACCAAGGGTGTGGTACCGCCCACACTGCTGCAGGCTACCACAGTTTAAGCGGTCGAAAAAAGGAAAGGAGAAATCTCCAGAAATAATGGCTAAGGCATTATCTCTCAACAGTATTTGTATTTGCCAAGCAGTGCCACAGCGATGATTGCCAGAGTGGAAAATTTTTTCACTTGACCTGCCTTGGTTACAAGAAATTGCCCAACAACAGCAAGACAACTTGGAAATGCACCGATTGCAAAACAAAACATGCAAAGCCATTTCATGCCAGCACCGCAGTTCCAGGGACATGTCAGGAAACCCCAGTTGCACCTACCACTTGTTTTTCTCAATCTCATGATGATAAACCTGCATCCTATGAACTTGACAATGCACAAGAATCTGATCATGACAGTGAAGAGGAAAGTGCTGATGACATCGAGGTTACTATGGTTACAACTAGTGAATCTGAAAGATATCGTCCACTAAGAAATCTTGATGAACAAGATTATCAGCTTATTATGTCCCCCCATGGTTGGCTTGATGGTGCAATTATCCACAGTGCACAGGTACTTTTGCAGAAAATTAACCCTTTGATTGAAGGTTTTCAGCGTCCTACATTAGGTCCAGTGCGAAATTTTAATGTAGTTTCTGGTGAATTTGTGCAGTTATTGCATACAGGACAAGATCACTGGGTTTGTGTCAGCTCAATAGGATGCATTCCCGGAACAGTCAGACTTTTTGACAGTCTTTATCATGACATCATCTCACAAGAAGTTGAAGATCAGGTCAAAGACTTAGTATTAGCAGAGAGCTTCCAGAAACTCGAGTATGCACCCTGCCAACACCAAAGAAATGGAAGTGACTGTGGGGTTTTTGCTATTGCTTTTGCGACAAGTCTTGTATTTGGATCCACTCCACAAAACCTGAATTTTGACATTACAAAAATGCGCCCACATTTAGTGGCCTGTCTTCAAGCTGGTCTGATGTCCGAGTTTCCATCGTCTTAAATTTCAGTGCCTTACAAGAACCCTTGCAATAATTGGAGCATTAAATTTTTTTTAGCTACCTGGACAGCTATCTCACATTGTAAACTCATTATTTTTTGAGACACACCAAAAACCTTCAGGTGTAAGTGTATTCAACCAAATTAAAATACGTCCCTTTCATTGCTTTACAAATCGTAATCCCCTTAACCCTTCACTCCCAATATCTGAAATTCAATTCTCCTAACTGATGACCATACAAATCTTTGTTCTCTGTTCCTGAGAATTTGGTGTAACATAAAGACACTTCCCCATAGTTGATAATTTTCCAAATTCTCATCACCTGTCTCCTTGACAGAGTAGTAAAATCGTTAGGAGAATTTATTTGCTAGTCATTCCTGGGAGTGAAAGGTTTAAGTAATAATTTTTCTAATGTAGGCATACGATAAAGAACTTCAACCTAATGGCTTAAAAATGGCCTATATTTTTTTCTGCCTTAGCAGTATAGGCAAAAGTTGGGAAGGTATCAAAGAAATAATTTTGGATGATCGCATTTCTATCTCATGGCCTTGTTTTCTAAATAAGAAAATAATGATAATTTATTGCAAAGAGAAAATTGACACTGATCGCTAATGGACCTTAGCAGCCATTAAGGGATATAAATCTAGTGGTAAACATTTAACTACCTTTCCTTTTTGTACAGTTATTAATGATCAATGATGTGGATATCTTTACAAATAAACAAACTGTTTAGCTGGTCATCTCTCATTTGTCTTTTTTTTCTCTTTTCGAAATATAATTAAATAAAGCTGGCTGGTTTTGGTTGTACAAGTTGTATTTTCAAATAAATGAACTAGGAATTACATGACAGGATGAACTTCTCATTGTTATAATGACTAAATTTCAACTTCTTGGGTTTGACATATAAAATAGCTTTACTCCCAGTCAATTTGTATTTTCAAATAAATCAACTGGGAATTACATGACAGGAGAAACCTCTCATTGTTATAATGAATAAATTTCTTTCAATTTCTTGGGTTTAACAAATAAAATAGCTTTACAAAAGCACATTGTTACCTTTGGGAGGGGGGGCACTCAACATATCTTTAGCTGGGGAGGTACGGCTCAGTCACTCATCTCCCAATTTTTCACAACCAGCTTGAGTCATAATACCCTGTCTCAGACAAGAATGAAACTATTTATAAAATCTGTTTACAGCAAAGAATATGGATATCCATACAAGTTGGGAGTTGCTTGTGGGTCAACTGTCTGGTGGTGTTTCAAAACTAATTTTCATTCTTTAATCTCCTCATTGAACCTCTTAGAATCCCATTTAATTTCAGGTGAAAAAAAAAACCATATTCAAATTGGCCACGCAACCCCATAAGGGACTTCCCCCAGGTGGTGGTACACATATTTACAACATTTTAAAATTAAACCAAAAAATTTCGAAACAGCATGGTTTACATAAGTACAATGGAATCCCCGTTTTGTAAATCCTCTATTTTTTTAAAGCTTCTGATAACTTGGACCTGGAGTAATTTCCTCTCTTAAACTATTTTTAACCATTGATTTGAACTCTCTGATTTCTCAAACCAATTTACACTAGCCTTAGAGGTTAAAAAAATTGGGATTCCATTGTATTTTGCACAGATTAATCTAATCAAATGGGACAATGGGGCCACATAGATTGACAAGTCCAGAGCAAACTCTGAGTATGCGGTCGATCATAGGTACCTGGATCTCAGGATTTCCAGTTGGATTACAGGTTAAAAAATCTACTGACAAGGTATTCTCAAGAATAGTGTATTTCCTGCGTAAAAGTCCTATAACTCGTTCAACATGGATCCTAACATGTGCGATCCCCCTTGTTCTTTCAACGTCAACAGGGTCCAGTTGTTCTTTTCCTTTAGTGAATGGTGGAATTACGAGTTTTGCTTGTTTAAGGGCAACACCATCGTGAACAGTGAATCCCCTGTCTGCCATAACTAGATCCCCAGGAAGCAATTTGTTGAGCAGCCCACAATTTTCCGTGAGATACTTGTCTGAGGTGCGTCCCCCCCAGGCTTCTGAGACAAAGGAGATGCAGCCTTGAGGGGTTATGCCGATGAGGACCTTGACTGTGTTGTGGTGTTTGCCAGGAGGTTTGTCGGTTCTACACAAAAAACTTCAAAACAGTCAATAATGACGGTTGTCTTATTTCCAAACGAAAACTTAAAACACTGGGGCATGGTCTTCCAAAGTTCTTCCCTCTCTGGCCACCTGATCAGTGGGGACAACCGCACATCTATGATGACCAGCCAGTGTGCAAATGTCCTTGATGCTGTGGACATAGAGACTCCAAATCGGTAGGCCAAATCTTGGTGTGGAACATTGAGTCTCAATTTCATCAGTACCATAACCATCTCTTGAAATAAAGAAAGTGATTGTGTTCTTCGTTTGACATGGGGTACAACATGATTAAAAGTGGCTTCCAGTACTTCATATGTTGGCAAACCAGTGTAGAAAGACACTTTCCCGTTATCCTCTTTGAAATAATTTTTGTCAAAAGGCTTGCTAGTCACTGACTCAGCAAACAAGTAATCAAACTCTTCTGTTTGAGTTGAGGCATCACTTCGTGGACAGTCCTTGATGGAAAGAGATTCCACGGAGTGATATAAATAATCGAAAGCTTCTGTTTGAGTAGAGCATGTGCTGTGTGTTGCTTGCTCGTTGGGATCTGATTCTTGCTGGTCTGTAGGTTGCAAGTCTAAGTTCTCCACTTGGACTTGTTCTGAACTGGTACTTGCACTTTCGATCTCAGCAGCAAAATCAGCAAGGGGAACTCCAGGCTCATTTAATTTCTGCTGCTTCAGTAAACGTTCTTGTTCCTGTTGTTCCGCTTGACGTTTTCGCCTTTCCTTTGACCTCTCCGCTCGAGTCTCTCGCGATTGGGCTTGATGTTGTTCACTTTGCATCGCCCTTTTGTCATGGCCTAAATTGAGAGTGGGAACCCAGTCAACATTGTAACGATCCCACAAAGGAGCTGCAGTTCCAGAATGGAAATGTTGGTCGCAAACTTTATCGCTGTTCAAGATTTTATCCGTAAGATCAGCACGGCTTATTGCAGAGATCCACAATCGCCGTCGCTCGATACTCAATTCCTCAACTTCTGGGCCTTGATTTGTAATAATAGCGGGAACTCGATACAATCGGACTCCCTTACCTCGACCAGTCTTTCTAGAACAGCCAACGATCAGGCACATAGGCATTTTGAGGCAGCGGAATAAGAGAAAATCGCGTTTAAGTTCACGAGTTGGTGACTACGTGGTCAACACACTGGCCGCCATATTGGTTTTGGAACCCCAACATGGCGGATGAAAATGGCAAGTTGTACCGGAAGTCACGTGAGTGCAAGCCAAGAATTGTAAACGAGAGAAAAAAGGGTAACAATGGAATAGCAGTGATCATTGATAACATCTTTAGATAATATACCAAGTCAAAATGGTGCTGTGATGTTAAGGTGAGGTACGTAGCCAGGTTTAAATAAAACAGCAGAATTTGCAGAAAAGAACATCGCTGCTGTATGCACTTGACGTTGCACAGGGCACATAACACAAGACTGAGCATTGCCATTGGCTGAAAAATCTTCCAAAATAACAGAAACAGACATTGTAGGATCAGACGTGCACGCATACAGAGGATGAGTTCCCACATTGTAGTTTGTGCTCTGGCTTCTAACAGTTAACTTTCGGTCTGACTAGCCACACACATCCCTCCAATTACAAAGGGTTTCTTGATCCTTTTTTGCCATTTTAACAACTGCTGATTTGGGGATTCATGGCAACTCCGTAAATTGAAGGGGGAAGTTGATCAGGTCACTCGTAATGCAATCCATCGGCAGTGAAGTAGTGGTAAATATTGTCCCATAGGGGTCACTGCAATCAAAAGGCAAAACCATCTCAGCTGAAGAAGTGTCTTGACTATACGTTTTGCAGAATTAAAGAGAAACATCCCAAATATTTTAACAAGCTTGATTTCTAAAAGGTAGATCTCGAGAGAAAACAAAAAGAAATTCAGGAGCTTCAAAACCAAGCCAAAGCTATGGATGACTTTTCATAAGACAATGAACTTTAAAAAATGTAACCACTCGTTTGTATAACACAATATAACACAAACAAACCTAAACTCATGCAATATGAATGTATGCCTCATGCCTAAATTTCTGTAGTGAAAATATTCTAAAAATATGTGTGGGTGATGCCGAGAAGAGTAAAGTAAAGTAAAACTTTATTCACACAGGGTCGCCCATTCAGCTCTAAAGCTGGTCTCCATAGGGGCCCATAGGGGCCCTGTATCTAATTTACATCAAGAATTTTCATAACTATTACATTTAACAACCCTAAAAAATAAAATAATAAAATTTAAGAACTACATTAAAAAGCCCAAAAATACAATACAAAATCACATTTAAAGCCTAAAATAGAACAAAATATCAAAGTTATGATAGAAAGAAATGCCTTGCTTGGCGGCAGAACGTTTGAATGTTTTCACTCTTCACAATGTTTACAGGGAGTTTGTTAAAAATTTGTGCCAGTAAAAAGAGAGGTCCTTTCCCCAAAATTCTGTTTGACGTTTGGTAGGAATAGCCTCATACTTTGCCTTGTGGAATAATTGTGAAAGTTGGAAAATCTAGTAAAATATAATGAAAATAACTAGGAACTAATGAGTGACGACAGAGAAAAAAAGTTTAGCCAGTGGTAAGAACGTCTGCTCGAGAGAGTAGGCCAGTGCAGCTGCTCTATTGCTTCAGATAAGCGAGAGCAATGTGGGATAATCCGTGCAGATCTATTCAGTTAGGCGCTGTAGTTGATCTATATCTTGCTGTAGAAGGTTACTCCAGGCAATGTCACTGTAATCAAATAATGGAAGAATTAAAGCGTTGTGAACAAGTGTTGCTGCCTCTTTTGTGACAAAACTTCTAACACGGCCCAGGATACTAACTCTTGACACCACCTTTATACACACAGTCTGCGTGAGCCTTCAAAGCCAAAGTTGTCGAACACCACGCCCAGTTATTTAAAAGTAGTTTCGCAAGTTATGGACTTTCCGAGAAGATTAAGATTTAAAATGCAGTCACACTCTTTAAGCCTTTGAGATGTAAATGGTACACACTTAGCTTTTCAAACATTGAGAACAAGAATATTGTCTTCTAGCCATTCAGAATTAAAATAAAATTAAGTATTTCATAATTATAAAAGCACAAGATTGATTTTCTCAAGACCTTTCAATATTTACACAAAAACATTAAATTTATGACACAGATGTGTGTGAGAATAAGTCTGCCAGGAGCAGATGTTATCTAAAATGACACTCACTGACCGACATTATATTGGCAGATTAATATACACTAACCGGTACTTACAAAACAAGACAAACTAGAGACAAAAAAGAAACTGGCTCCGCGATCGCACAGGATTTTTGGCAACAAGCCGGAAGGAGTTCCAACTGATGTTGATGATATGGTCCGAATTTGCCCCAATACGAGAGGTAACAGAGCGTTCGAAAGATGCTTGTTTTTTTTGTCTGTTTTTGTCGGAAATTTATTTTGGGGGGAACAAAGGCTGTTTCATATTTCACCAGAGACAATTTTTGCTTCATCATTATCAAAAAACCTTTATAAAGATTAGATATTATTTTGTTCTCTTGCATTTAGGTGTACAATGGAGCATATAGAAGACCAACCTCAGATAATGTAACTCGGGTGGAAGAAAAAAAAACACAGACACCCGTTATAACCGTGCTGTGTTCCACCACTGCAGTCTCAAACATCAAATCACATCTCTTGAAGAGACCACTGTTATGGAAGATCAGCTAGCGGAACTGTCTGATGGTTAATCTTGCCTAAATCTAATCATAACCCAAGAAATCAAGCAGCTGATGAATGCTTACAGATTCTTCAGGCAGGAGGTGAAGCACGAAATTAGACTTGCCGAGAAATTCCACATGTGCACAGAACTCCACAATAGCAAAGAAAATTCGAATCCAATTTGGAATGGAAATGAAAAAAAGGGGGCCTTTGAAAACAGATAACCCATTGAATTTAATACGTACAGTAAACACATTTTATTCATCAGTTGGTAAAATCACCGCAGATAAGGCAATGCACCTTGCCAAAGAACATGGGCTTCTCTAAAAGTAGTCGTGACTCGCAATTGGGCAAATAACGTCCAGAAAAAACAACCCTCAAAGTCAAAGTTCCAAAGCTTTTGCTTCTAAGAATAAGGAGTCAGTTTATGTTCACTGCGTCTGCAAGGAGAACTTCACTCTCACTTTGAAGGATTTTACATGTATTTCGCTTATCTGTCATTACATTCAAGCCAGTTTTGTGGATGCAATGGATGAATGAAAAAGAGCTCTCCTCCCTGGGACTGTGGTAAATTCTGCTGTAGATGATTTATTTGCTGGACACTGTCCAGCGTTGTTCGTAAGATCCCTTCTTTCCTTTTTCGTCTTCAGGTGTGGATGATTCCTAATTTTCTTTCTCATTCCAAATTTCACCATGTTACAAACCCCTTGTCATTCTACACATCTCGCAGGTGTGCAAGTGTTAAATAATACGGCAAAGTATGGATAATGTCCCACTGAGTGTTCCCCCAGCCATGAACCTCTTGTCATTCTTTACTTAGTTCCACACTTCTGTGTGGAAGTGTGGAACAGTCCGACAAAGTCAGGATAATGTAAAAACTTTTCCCCCAGTCCCGAACCCCTTGTCATTCTCCGATTCAGAGGAAGTGGAGTATTTCCCTTTAACGTTTTCAATAAAAGGGTCATTCTGGGCGACCAGATATCAGGATGCCCTGAAAAAGGCTGTGGACCTAAAAGCTAATGGGGTTTATGTCCCTTTCAGAGCCTCCTTTCAACTGAGCAAGACTTCGACAGTGCAGTTTGGCTGGTCATTGGGTACTGTGGAAATGATAAAATTACCAAGCTTCCAAAAGCAATAAAAAGGGATGAAATCACATCTTGTTAGCTCTGTTGTAATAGAAGCAAGTGGATTCCAAAGATCAGTGAATTTAGGTTTATGCTGGTGTGGCTATTACTAAGAAAGACAGGTGGGGCAGAAATGATAACAACAATCAGTGTAACAGTGACTTGTCATTTCTCCTTCAAGGTTGAGCTTGAAAGTTATAGAAATCGTTAAACATGAAGATGCTACAAATTAAACTCCTTGTACCTTGATTTGTGTTGCATATTTGGTGGGTTGATTTCAAATTTCCATGCTCCCCCCCCCCCCACCACCCTTTTCATTGCTTTATTTCTCCAAGCAGCTTCCACTAAAACTATTTTTTAAAACACAAATGGCAAAAACGTGCCTCGAAACATTTTAGAGGGCATTTCACTTTATGACAAGCAAAATTCATTAACTATCATTATATAGTGAAGCCTGTATTTGGCCAACATCCATGGGAACATAACTAGTGTCTACATAAATGGAGGTTGCCTCTATCACAAGTCTTAGGAAGAGTGATGCACACGTCTGTCATACTTCTTAATCTCAAGTCGTATTAAACAAACCGTGATTACTTTATTCAGGTTTCACTCTATTATTGTACCAAAAATATTTTTATACCTAAGAAGGTGCTTTCATTAGTTAACATTTCTCGATTATTCCATTCTCCTTAATCTAAATTACTTTACAAATATATTGAATGGTAACAAACTTGAAATTACTTCACAAAATAAACCAAAATGCGCCCAAGTTGTTGTGAAGCTTTCACAACTATACACGATATGACATCTCATATCATCCCAACAATTGAAATTTCCAGACCAAAAGTGTCTTCTCAGAGTTTTAGAACCGTCTAAAGCATCATTTTAGAATCAGTAAACGAACCTTTTTTCTTTTTCATTTCAGAAAAACAGCCTGCTTTGAAGAGGGCTCAGACGTTACCTCCTCAGACAGTGACCTGCAACATTTCAGCGATTATGCGAACAGTTCTGGTAGTGAAGCACAGGAGCAATATTCTAGTGAGGATGATAATGGTGATTTGCCAACCACTGAGATAAACACTGAAAAGAAACAAGATGACCTTGGCATAAGCAAGCAGATTAAGGGCTGCTGATATTATAAGCATAGTGCAGATACAAATTATGGCATGGCTAGTGTAACAGAACCATCAGGAGAAAGCAGAATTCCAAAGTGCACAGGGTGCACAACACGTATAGAGGACCACTACTGAGGCATCCAAGTAAAATATTGTGGGGGCTTTGAAAAGTTCTTCCCAAAAAGGGAAATTAATGACACCTCTCCTACAATGGAGGGCACAGTCATCGCTGACTTGACAGCCAAATTAGAGGCTTTGGAGCGTCAAGAACAGGGATTGTTGTGCCAGGAGGAAGAAAACCACCTAAGGAGAAGAATTTCAAATAAACCAAAGGCCATTGAGGATCTCGGACAAGCCAGTTTCAAAAATCTTCCCAGAAAGATCTACCAAAGGTGGATTCAAGCTGTCCTGAAAGCAGAACTCCCCTGAACGATCTCTTGGCTAGTTGGGATGTTGCGCCTTCACAACCAGCATTATCTACAGAAAACACAGGGTCCAGAGGAGATGTGTTTGTCGTTAGAACATCAAAACCCGTTGAAAACATCTGAAAAAATGGGTTTTTGATCGCGTTACAGTTTCGTTACAAAATCTGTATACCGCAAACCAAGAGACTGAGGGCTCGCAAGATCGGCTTACAGTATAAAATACGGAAAGGGAGGAAACAAATTTGGGAACAATTTTCAAATCCCTGAAACTCGAATGGAATTGAATGAAATCGCCTGATTTTACTAACCTGATCTAGAATTGTTCTGTATTTGCCAAAAAGCGTTCAAATTCATTTTCAGCGACCGAAATTTACAGCTTCGAAATAAGGCTTTCGTTAGCTGTGCACCGCAACAGATGGTGACGGAAATGACGTAATAAAGTAAATGTGCGCAACATCGGAAGTAATTTTAAGAGGATTGCCATGTGCAATCGCTTGAATTTATCAGTCACATGGAAAGATTTTCCCAGTAACAAGTATGATTTCGCGGAATTTTGGCAAAGATAGGAGATTTTACGAAAAGAGAGTTAAGCGCTTTTGTTTTTGTCCACTTCTAGTTCAAGGTTAAAGGTTTTAGTTATTGTTGTGTAGCAGTGTCAATTGATGGCCTGCGAGGCTGTTTCAGATGGCTATTCAGCTGATCCTGATGACGTCAATAAGAGGTGAGACTGATGTTTTAGCTTATTTTTCACGTGAGGATATTTTTCAGAAGATGCCTAGTCAACACTTTGAGTGAGTGGCAGTGAAGGGAAGGTTGATGTTGTACACATCACGTTATAGAAAGTATCTGAAATGTTTTTGATGGAAAAAGATTGCCAAGCTTGAGTTGGCCCCAGATAGACAAAGAGCTATTGTTTATGTTGATTCTATTGCTCGTTCGTCGTTTGTGCTTATTTCAGTGGTTCACTGTCTATTTCTTATTTAAAAACCTGTGTTGGCTTACACGTATTTTTTTTTCGTTTTTTTAATTGATAACGGTATTCCATTGGACAGCTGAGCGGACATGCGAATGTGTTTAAATTTAAATTCTTTAATCTTTTAGTTAATATGGAAATGTGCTTTCTTCTATCTTGCCACGTTCTTTTTAAGAGGAGTCTTAATTGATAAAATTGTCGATGTAATTGTATACTTTATCATGTTGTTCGTTGGAAAAAAACAAGCTGATGCAGTGAATTTTTAGTATCAGAAATATGATGCTTTTTTCTTTCTTATACAGTGCTGCTTGCAACCTCAGTGAACAACAGCAAATAATTTTGGATCTAGTGAGCAAGGGACACAATGTATACTTTGATGGGATAGCCGGCTGTGGAAAAACCTTTTGTTGCTCGCCAAATTTTGGAAGTCTTAACTAAGAAAAAAATAGAGATTGCCTGTACTTGCACAACAGGAATTGCTTGTGCTCTATATGAGAGGTGTTCAGCAAGGACAATTCATTCCTTTGCTGGGATAGGTCAGTGCCGAGGGTCAAAGGAAATGTTGTTGAGAAATGTCCTGGCAAACAACGAATGTGTAAGGAGATGGAGAGAGACAGAGGTACTCTTTATAGATGAAACTTCTATGTTGAGCCAAAGAATTCTCGAAATCATAAATTATGTGGCTCAAAATGGTCGTATCTCAGAGTATCTTTTTGGGGGGCTCCAGCTTGTGGCCTTTGGGGATTTTTTACAGCTCCCTCCTGTGCCAAATACTGTAGACGATGGAAAATATGCCTTTGAGAGTACTGTGTGGGATCTGACTTTCCCTCATCAAGTAATACTGGAAGAAAGTTTCCGTGCTCAAAATGATGAGGAATTCATAAACCTTTTGAGGGAAATTTCCAGGGGTCAGTGCAGTGAGCAGTCTGCAGAAATAATTCAGAGTCTGTCTAGGCCACTCAATCCAAGTGATTTTGGACTTTCATATATTCCAAAGGTGTACCCTCTGAATGAGGATGTAGATTTTGCAAATATGTGTGTGCTGGAAACTTTACCTGGTGAGCAGATTCTGTTTGAAGCAACTGATGTTGGAGACAAGAGGCTTTTGAACAAAGGACTAATTGCAAGAGAGAAGTTGGTGTTAAAGGTTGGGGCAAAAGTGATGTTTATTTATAATCTAAATGACGGGATTAAAAATGGTGTTCAAGGCACCGTGACATCATTTTTGAATGGCCTTCCAGTTGTAACTACTGAATCAGAAAGCCTCTTAGGGGACAGAATAATTGTTCCCCAAGAGGAAGAAGAGACTTTGGGCAGCCAAGGGAACGCTAAAATTGTAGTCTCTTATGGGCCTAAGAAACCCAAATTTGAATCAATATCAATCCGTCAGTGGGAAGTGGCAAAGGAAAATTGCCAACTCCTTCAGCTATTCAAGAGTATTTTGCTAGTACTGTTAGGATAAGGAGCTAATAGCTAGATATGAAAAGAAATCAATAATTGTGCATAATAATTATCATTATGCACAACAACGAATTTAGAAAATTGCTGGCTATTTATAAATTTTCCTGGAGTTTCGACTCTACTTATTTGCATACAGTTTTCCTTCACCCATTTACAAACCTAACCCACCCACGATCACTTCTAACCCATCACCACCTAATACTCTCCAGTACATCACCTTTGTAAGATCTACACCCGAGGGCAGGGTTATCTGTCATAATTTTAACGGGCCAAAGGGTTGTTCATTTCGTCATTGCAATTTAGCTCATGTTTGTAATTGCAAGGTAGCTAGGAAAGCTTGTGAACTTTCCCACCCTGTGTTCTCTCAAATAAAGGCTGTCGAGTTCCCAAGCAAACAATCTCCTTAATTACAACCCCTGCAACATAGTCCCGTAAAATGTAATCTTTGGCATCTACAATTGAGAGGTGATGAAGGTAATACATTCCTCCGCGATAGCATATGCAGTGGCATTAAATTGCTGCATCCTGGCATGTGCTTTTCTGATCTTTATGTGGCTTATTATAACTTAGTGATTACTCCCACAATCAGAACCTTGGTGGAAAAAGTTATATGGGATGAGATAGCATTTAGCAATTATGTTTCACCTATTAAACCATGCATTGTACGTGCTTTAGGAGCTATTCCTAAACCCAGTTCTTCCAAAACAAGACTTATCTATAATTACTCTTGCCCACATGGGCAGGTGGTGAACGACTACATCACCACCAATTCATTTGGATTTCAAACACTTGAAAAGAATGCCTGGATTGAGAGCGTTTTGCTTGAAAAATGGGTTTGAAAAATCAACAGCAAGATGAAAGTAGCTAATCCGCATATCCTGCTGTTTATTAACAACTGCACGGCACACGTCAGTTCTGGGCCTCAAAAACACAAGATTAATTTTCTTCCTGGCAAAATGCACAAGCAAGCTTCAGCCGACAGACCACGGAGTAATACAAAATCTGAAAGTCCACTATCGCCACACAGTAATACAAACAATGCTGCAGTACTTGGATATTTATCGGTTTAAAAACAGCTAGACGATTGGTCAAATTCAAAAGACAACGCCTTACTTAGAACATAAATTTCTTTGCAGAGCTTGCCCGAGCAACATTTTAAATTTTAAAAAATGATCCACGTGAATGGTCAGTGTAACCAGGCAGGAAGGGATTACATCATGAAAGATTTTATGGAAGTTTTGTTAAACCCTGATCCACAGGATTCGTTTTTAGGCATTTTTGACGGCCATGGGGGCCCAGAAGCGGGCGATTTCGCCAGGAACCACTTGTGACATCCGTAAAGGCCAGATTAGAAGCAATAGAGGCTGGAATTCTTGTTCCATTTCCTCAACCTGAATTTTCACCCATGTTGATAGCCTGTTCTGTTTCATACCCCCAATTCGCCACAGAATCCCCACTGCAGCATTCCCAACCCGAAACATCAACCCTCGCCGACACACAGCCAACACCACTAACGCCAACTCACCTTCCGCAAACTCTACCGAGCATCTCACCAATAATTGTATCCAGCCTACCAGACGAAACTGCAGTTAAGCTCAAGGAAAGCAGAATGAAGTCAACAACACGAAAGAAGTATACACAGAAATGCTTAGGGGAGATTTTTACTCAAGATGAACTTGTTGCTTCCAACTTGAGTGGCACCAAGGATAAACAGAAGTTAAACAAGTGCAAGATTAGATCGATTTTCAGCGAGTACATTATCAAATCAACTTCATGATCAATCCGAGTTAAAGATAGCAGACAATTTATTCAGATTATTGTTGGTATCACTGATACCGTGTAAAAATAATAACCTTTCTAGGTTTTAGGCCAAGACAGAACGAATTTCTAGCATTTCAACTATTTAAAAAAGCAATGAAAAGCTGATAAGCACCATGCGATTTTATTTTGCTGGTCAAGTTAATAATCATCCCTCCTCTTCATTTAGAATTAGAAAGTCTGGTACTTGTCGCATTTCCTCTTATGGAAACTGAAAACTAAACGCAGGTGCGCAAGGAGATAGCAGCTACAATATAGATGAAGTGCAGAGAAGTGAAAAGAGATAGACAGTCTCTACAAACCAGTCACACTTCTTAATTTTTGCATTATTCATGAATGACAAAAACAAAAAATTATGTCCCAAACATAATTACATTTTTGCGTCGGGATACCTGTTGTTATCAGGCACTGGCTGCATGAACTGGGTACTAGGGAACATGTCATCGAGGATTGCTTTATTGTACATTGCGCAAATACGAGGGCCCTTTTCTACCTCTACACCATCGTGTGGCAAGTTATCTGTTCAAATTTTTCAGGCAAGTTCTTTTGTGTTTTTCTTTTTTGTCCGTATGGAACAGCCGAGGGTTCTGATTTTGGGTCACTCCTTTATACGTAGGCTCTGGGATTTTATTATTGGGAATAGTACCACATATAACTTTAATTAAAACATTAATACCCCAGTTACAATTCATTGGCAGGGCGTTGGGGGTCGAACAATCGATAAGGTTAGGTGGTTTGATATAACCGAAGTGGAACATTTTAAACCTGATGTTGTAATTTTACAAATCGGTACTAACGACCTCACACGCCGTCGGTCCTCACCAGCATCTGTTGGCTCTGCCATCGAGGATTTGGTCTGTTTAATTCATAATGAGTACGGGGTTTGCTTAGTTTGTGTCGGTCAGGCCGTTAAAAGGCACCCGGTTAGGGCATTCAATGCAAACGTACAAATCCTGGCGCAGTACCTTCAAGGGGTCTTAGAACCGCTCCCCTTTGCCATATATTGGACGCATCGGGGACTTTGGCAGGCTTCCCATTCATACTTGTCATACAATGGTGTCCACTTAAATACAGAAGGGCAGCATAAACTGTACAGGAGTGTAAGGGGGGCAGTATTGCATTGCTTAAAACGCATAAAAACATAAGGAATTTCTCGCCCAACCAGTTTTAATTTTTGGCAAGTTCATAGCCTTAGACAAGGATTTGCGTTAAGTGGGCTTTTGGTGTCTTTCTATGTTCTGTCCATGTGCTTTTGTTGCAATTTAATAGTTACTTTGGGATTCCGTGCATTCCTGTGTGATGCCCATCCCTGATTTATGTCAATCATGGTCTTTGGAATTTGTTGCGTTATGTTGCCTGAGTGACAACCAAATCCGGCCGTCGTTGACGTGCCCAATTCACTCCAGCTATTAACACTTTTACATGTGTCTTTATAGATACCTATGTGATCGGCCCGTGACTGACGCTCTCACATCACATATGATGAAATACGATTGTTGTAGCTGGTTAATGGGCATCCTGCATGTTTTAATTAGCGTACAATGCATTCTGCCCCCTTGATTCTCCTTGTTGTCTAATCCCGACTTTGCCTATAACATGTCCGAATTAACTCTAGCTAAGTGTTATAGGCCTTATTAATCAGCATGCCGCCACGAAGGAAATTGCGACGAACAGCAGGACCGGCAGATGATACCATCAACGTACAATTTGTTCCTGACCCGGTCGAAATCCCCCCTCCCAAGCGGCCGTTGAGCCGTCTACATCTGGTATGGGATTGGAGGGCCTTTCCGATGCATTGGTTTCATCTGTTGTAGCTGCAGTGAAAACGGCGATACAGTCGACCAACGCGGCCCCACCATAATAAATTGACATAATCAAAAAATTACCTTTTGTCACATATTTTTGCAAACTTTATAGCTTTCTCTTTTCATTTTTCTGAAATCCTCCGAGATGCTGAATAGCTGAACTTTTACCAGTTTGAAGACCTGAAGCCTATCATCATTCAACTTTTAAACAATGACGTGAAAGCTTTCGTTCAAATAGTAAAAACGATGACCTTTCCTCACAAAACAAGACACTGACTTTCTAATAAATCACACCAGCCCGCAGCCAATGCCAGTATCCTGTAGCGTTAAGTTTATGTCATGGCTCATTATTATCTCCCATTTTAATTTTATTTTCCTACATTTCAAACTCATTATTACACATTAACATCACCTAAAAACAAAGGAAAAAATTTGAACCAGGGATAAAACTGAATCACAACAAGTCCGACTACAGTATTTGCAATCTATGACACAAAACAATTTAAATACCAGTTGGTGGACGAAACGTGGATACTCAGTCACTGTGTATTTACAAAGTTTCGTACACCACTTTCAGGGATACAGCTTCATTGCATGGTATTCTGTACCTACTACTCCCACAATTCAATTAAAAAGTTGCTCTTTGCGATAATGAAATGTGTAAACCATGCAACTCCCCATGTTGCGCTGTTTCTCGTCACAAAACTCCATCTGCCCAACCCTACACGATTAATTGTGTGCCTGTTTAGCATGTTTAGGATATCAAAAAGGTTCATAATTTTACAGAGAATTCTGTGATCAAAAATTTCAATAAGGTAAAAATAGAAATCTCTTGAAAGTCAAAGTCCATATAATGTAATTATTTAGTCTTTCGATCAGTTAGTGCTGACTTTTTTTTCAGAGAGAGGGCAAAGTTCTTCACTTTGCGCCGATTGAAATGCAATAGTCGTTCTAAGGACAAGACTAAAGTATTTACCCGCATCAAACAACACTGTAGACTTCCACATTTATTCACGACCAAAAAGAGATTTTTCTGGATGTATTTTTTATTAAGTTTATCATTAGTAAACACCATGCGATTGTCACGAGGCAAAAACGACATAAAGGAAAAGAAAACATACCTATGCTTTGAATCATCAAGTTTCACATACAGGCAGGTTCTTTACGACTATGCCAATTGTTACATGTAGAGATTGTACTAAAAACAAACAACCGGAAGCGGAAACGAGTCTTGTGTATGACGTATTCATCCAGGTTATCAAAAAGAGAGCGCGAGCTGAACGAGTGACGACAGAAAAAGAAACGGAATAAACGTGTGAAGCATGTGAAGTGTAAAGAAGTTTTACGGTTTATTTGTGGACGCATGAAACAAGGGTAACGTCGACAACTAACCTGTTCGTCCTCTTTTTCTCAAGCAGAGCAAAGAGTTGATACCTTCAACTCCCTTGGAGAAACGTTATCAAGTTTACAAGACTAAAACAGTCTTGAAAGCAGAAAGACAATGAATCAAGACCAAATACAAACAACAGTAGCATAACTTAGGACGCTTAAATTCAGAAGACGTTACAATGGAATGCTGATTATAGTAAAACAGCCAAGGGATGTGCAGCTGCTCCTTCATGAATGGAATAGCCTGTCAGTTGACAAGGATGGGATACTCAAATCCTCATTCCAAAAAAACTGCGCTCACTGATTCTTAAGGAGTTGCATGAGAAAATGGGTCATCTCGGAGCGGATTGCACTTTACACCTAGCCAGAGAGCGCTTCTATTGGCCACACATGCAGAGCGACATCGAGCACTATATTGGGCATGTCTGTCAATGTGTTAAACGTAAACCTCCGACTCTCAAGATCAGGGCTCCATTACAACCCATCACCACTACTGCACCATTCGAACTGATTGCTATCGACTTTCTCCATCTGGAGAAGAGCAGTGGAGGGTACGAATATATTCTTGTTGTGATGGACCACTTTACTCGCTATGCGCAAGCTTATGCTACAAAGAACAAGTCAGCCAGAACAGTCGCTCAGAAGCTTTATAATGATTTCGTCCTTTGATTCGGCTTTCCTTTAAAGATTCACCATGACCAGGAAGGAGAGTTCGAAAATCATCTTCACCGAGAGCCAGAGAAGTTGTGCGGCGTGGGACACTCCCGAACCACCCCTTATCATCCACAAGGGAACGGACAAGTTGAACAATTCAACCGCACTTTGTTGAATATGCTCCGCACCCTACCAGAGACACAGAAATCACGATGAGCAGATCACCTTAATCAAGTCGTACATGCACATAATTGCACGAAGAACTAGGCTTTCACTGGTTTTTGGTCTCTCCTTTGGCATTTTATCTGAATATATAGCTATTTGGGGCAAATGAAGGGAGCGCCACCAAACAACGCTATGATCATCATGTCCGGTTCAGTGTTGCACCCGGAGATAGAGTCCTTGTCGAACCTGAGGTAAACTTTGCTCGCACTGGGAAGACCGAATTCATGTGGTGATTAGTCGTAAAGGTGAGGACAGTCCAGTCTATGAGGTCCTGGTGGAACACGAATTTACACAGAAACCTGTTGTTGCCATGTAACCATCTACCAGTAGATGTTGCAGGACCCCTCAGGAAGTAACAAATCAAAAACCCAGTGTACCAGGCTAGAGCTGTTGTGCAATCACTTACCAATGACAGTGTACCGTTACCATCTACTGCATATGCCCAAGGTCCTCCTCTTGCGTGGCAAACAAGTTTACCAGCTACCTGGCAGCCCCTACCACCAATGACCATGCAGCCGTTTCCCTCATTTCATTATCCAATGATCTTTGGCTACCAGGGGATGCCTCCAGCAAACTTTAGTTACCCAGCGAAAGTTGGTTGCCATGGACTATATCCAGTGACCTATGGACACATGCAAATGCCAAGCCCTACATTCTAAGACTGCTGTTCGACAAAAAAAAAACCTTAGTTTCGTTTTGTAAAAAAAAAAAGGACAAAAAAAGACACCGTCAGAAATAAGTAGAACTTTAAGGAGGGTGAGCCCTCAGGATAGGAAACGTTACCAGAACACTGAATGGCTGCAGCCTTTATGGATTATTGGTACCGATGTAACTACGTAGAAGATGAAATGAGTCAAAGAATCCGGCTTATCAAAAAGAGAGCGCAGGCTGAACGAGTGACAAGAGAAAAAGAAACGGAATAAACGTGTGAAGCATGTGAAGTGTAAAGAAGTTTTACGGTTTATTTGTGGACGCATGAAACAAGGGTAACAAATGGGGTACATTTTTTGAGATAAATGATTTTCAAAACAGACAACAACCCTTTCATATGAGCGTGAAAAGTGATCATAATGTCGCTATCACCACACTGGAATGTAATTTGAAGCAAGACAGAACCCTCGCATGGTTTTCTAAGTAAAAGTTCTACTAATCATGCGATAATTGAACTTCTTGATAAGATAACAAAAACCATAAATTCACTGTCAGGTTAGTGCTTGATTTACCAAAAGCATTTGACACGGTAAATCATAATATCCATTAACTTTATTTCTATGGTTTTCGTGGCAAATTTCATGCTTGAATAAAAAATTACCTTTCCAATAGAAAACAAATTGGTAAATATAAGAGAAGGTCAACAGAAAAAAAGTTACTTGTGGGGTCCCACAAGGTTCTATTCTTGGACCGTTAGTATTATTAAAATACATTAACGACCTGAACAACTCAACCAGTAAACTATACACTATTTTATTTACTTGGTTCAGGAAAAGACAGGGGCGGACCTTTAGAAAAGTTATGGGGCAGGGGGGGCAACAAAGTGCCCCAAAAAATTCATGCATGCAGAATAGACCAGGAAAAACATTCCTGCCTTGGCCTTCCACACATTTTGCACAAATCTCAAGAAGGCATGGAAGAAAGCGTACTGTGTGCAAAACAACAGCTCTCTGAATACATGTCCTACTCAATTTTGGTCTAGTAAATAATCATACCTGATATAAAAAAATATATCTGAGGCTTGTAAGCTTATACACTATAGAGGAGCTATAACCATCAAGGGCACCTGGCATTACTATGATGAACTATGGGAGAGGCACAATAAAGGCCAGGGACTTAAAAAAATGTGTGGCAAATGTCTCATCTACTCCTACTGGCTTTCTCCTATCTCACTGTGCTCATATCGCATCAGATCTTTTAGAGTGGTTCAACATAAATTATTTTATGTATCCTTTAAGAATGCCACAATAGACTTAATAATTATTAATGAGAATACACTCTCTTTGTATAATATCATATGAATGCCTTATTTTGTGGACAGTGATGAACTAACATTGGCAACTTTCATGTTTCAGCCTGAAACATTCCTGCCATGACTTGTTGTAGGCAATGCTGTTTACAGGTAAAATGTCAGCAATGCAATATGAACTTACGCAGTACCAATGTACCTGCAATACAGGATACCTGGTGTATAAAAGGCCTTTGTGAACTGTAGCTCAATTTATTTTCGCATACGTGCCCAGGTAGCCCATATTTCAATCATGCCCTTGGCTAAGTGAACAACTGAATGATTGACTGATTTAATATTTTTTTTAGTTTAGTGTTACTTTAAGAAAAAAAATATTCGTCCACAACATCTCGACAAAAAAATATATTCATTCAAGTGAAAGAGTAAAGAAAAAAATTCCTGGCGCTCGAAGATCCCCCCCCCTCACCCCCATAACTTTTCTAATGGTCCGTACCTTAAAAGAACTGGAATTGTTAATAAATGAGGAATTAGCTCATGTCCAAGAATGGCTAATGCTAAATAAACTGACTCTTAATGTAAAAAATCAAATTTCATTATTTTCAAATCTCACAAAAGGAAGCTGACAAAACATCTGAGTCTAAAATTAAACAATGAGATATTACAGTGCATACACTTTCATAATGGCAGACCGCTCGGGCGGAATGGTAACTACTAACATCACAGCGAGGCTAGTTAGGCCAGAAAGGTCATCAACATGGCAACCGCTACGACAACACGTGTCGCAGTTCTTACCGAAGAGGATATCCCTGGTGCTTCTTTGCATGGATGAAAACCATCTGAACTTAAAAATGATGAGTTGAAGTTCTGGTTACGGTGTAGAGGTGATCGGGCAAAGGGACTTAAGACGAAAGCGGAGCTTGTGAAAAGGTAAGGAGTCGGTTTGTTTACAATGCAATCGGTTTTTTTACTTCTATTCTTTTCTCGACAAAATTTATTTTTTCAATTCCTTCGCTTGACATGTAACTCTATTTTCAGAGTTGAAGAGTATATTACCTCTGGAAGAGACAAAACCATCGTCGATCCTGAGCCGACCGGATTATATACCAAGAGAAAACAGCAGATCGCAGATTCATTGAATACAGATCCGGTCGGCAAGGTCGATGTTGTGAATTACCCAGAAAGTGGATGGGGTAATTCGCTGGAAAAAATGCCGATGTTTACCCGAGCAGAAATGAACGAACATATTGCAAGATCGGGTAAGAACATTGGAAATATTCATCACCATTCTGTGCCAACAACACTTCGCAAAACAAAGACGTTTCTTGAAGATTAATATCTTCACGAAATCATGGCAACCTGTGATGAACACTGCTTTTATTTCAAAGCAAAATGCTGCCACAGTTACAGGAAAAACGACCCGCCGCATCAGCTAAAATTGGCCTTGTGTATTGTTAAGGGTGACGTTCTCAATTCCACTTGTACCTGTGTGGCTGGAAAAGTGGGATTTTGTAATCACACATCAGCGCTAATGCTGAAACTTTGCAAATTCAGTCTATATGAAGCTAAAACTACGAGGGACTTACAAAAAGACGCAGACGAGAATCCGCAAGTAGCATGTACTTCCCAGCTTCAATCCTGGAACAAGAAAGGTGGAGGCGAAAATTTAGTAGCTCAACCTGTCATGGAGGTTGTGGTAAAAAAGGCCAAACTGGATGAACCAAGCACCTCACGTTGTGGCGGTGGTGTGAAATGCTTATTGTATGAAGCCAGAAGACAACCACAACATGATCTGGAAAGAGAGAAGGCTTTTAAATCTGAACTTTCAGGAATTGATATGAACAAAGAAAAAAACCTAGCTTTTGAACTGAGTGATACTAAATTTGGCAAAAGTCCTGTTGGGTCGTTCTTGAGTTATCAAACTTCTTTCACAGAATCGAATTTCTCTACTCAAGCGAATCTAGCCTCAGTTCAGAGAGTAAATGATGTTGCCATGGACCTCACTCATTATCCTCGCTTTCCTATGACAAATGAGGAGGACATGACCACACCTCGGGAGCTCTCAGATTCTGAGAAGAACTTGCTGTCTACTCTAAATGTGGATGAAGACAAAATCCATGAATTCGAAAGCAAAACAAGGGATCAATCAGCATCTGAAATGTGGAAGCAAGAACGCACCTATCGATTTACTGCCTCTAACTTCCAAGCGATTACCAAGAGGAAAAGGAATCATGATACCTATGCACAGTCCATCATGCACCCAAAGCCATTTTCCTCGAAATATGTTGCCCAAGGCATTAAGTATGAACCCATCGCTCTTCAAGAGTATCAGAAATTCATGTTCAACCAGAAAACACCAGTAGCTGTTTTAAAGGAGTGGATTTGTCATATCAAAAAGTAGTCCAGTACTAGGTGCCTCGCCTGATGCAAAAAATTTTGGATAAAGGATGTGTACATTGCTTTGGTTTGGGAGAGGTAAAGTGTCCCTACACCAAGTTCCATGTAACACCCTTGGATGCATGCTCTGATCCCAATTTTTTTATGGAGAATATAAATGACAAAGAGTGCAGACTGAAAAGGGATCATGCATACTATGCACATGTGCAAGGACAAATGGGGATAACTGGAAGCAAGTGGTGTGATTTCATTGTTTATACCAGCAAGGAACTGTATGTGGAGAGGATAGCCTTTGATCCTGACTACTGGAAAAACTTACAAACTGAACTTTTAACTTACCATTTTTTACACTTCATTAAGTTTGCTGCTGAGGACTATCAGAAAAATGCAGTAGATAATTAGCTATTCAATGCCCTTTGATTGTATATATTGTAGGCTTTTCAACTTTTTTGGTGGCAATTCAGTAATTAATTTACTTATGTCTTGTTACAGTATCACTACTCCAAACAAGGCCACCCAAGAAAAAGCTTTCCAAATTGTCCAATAGTATTGGAGTGTGAAAGCAATACAAATGGTTCCAATTTATTACTTTTGAAGCACACAACTTGCATAAAATTATTATTTGTGGGAAATCTGTTGTTGGCACTGCAGGATTTCATTCGAGTATTTCCACTGGCAGAATTTGGTTGGGTGGTCTTAGTTGGAGTAGCTGCACTGTAACTGGGAGGAGATTGATTCTCCACACCCTTGTGCCAATATACACAAGTTATTCTTAATTTTGTCCATGTGCTTGTTCCTTTTTATGAGAGACTATTTTAGATTTAAAGACAGTTCCCTTGCTTAATGGTGTACATATTTGTGCGGTACAGGCAATTGTAGTGTTGATCATAGGACAGAAATTGTTGTCAACAAAAATATTTTTTACACTGCCTGTAAATGTAAGTCACATGTTATTTGATATTTTTTAATGAAAAATGTAATAAGAAGCATGCATGGCACCACAATGTTATTTCTTTTGAATAAAAAAAAACTGAGGAAATATTTATATTGACTGCCAATAGCAGGGAAACTGTCTGGTTTGATTTTGAGCTGATATACACAGGAATAAAATGTCACACAATTTTAAATTGGATCACATCTTTTTTCTTATGTGAGTGGAGACCGGTAGGAGTAATAGCCACTTTACAAACTGAAAAACAACAATAACAAAATAGTATCACCCCCTGGGTATTCGGTTGTCTACACATGTACATAATTTTGGACCACTTAAAGCTAATGTTATAGTGATATTCAAAGAATAGTTCTTGTCCCAGTTTATTCAAATAGAAATAATGTTTGGTTGAGCATTACATAAGATTGCACAGACTGCCCACATTTGATTGACAACCCCAAACTGATGGAGGGGCACAACTCCATCCCAAATGTGAAAATTCTTGATTTTGTTTATAGCACGCTCAACATGAATTCGCAGGCTTGAAATTTCCTGAGTGCGAACAACATCTTGTGCTGGCATTTGATTTGAGCTGCCAAGAAAGGGAGGAATGTTCAAGGAAACTCCTAAAGGTAACAAGTCATCGATTGTAAATCCTTTGTCTGCCATGACTGAGTCTCCATCTTGCAATGGCAAATCCAACAATCCACTTCTGACAACAATCTCTCTGTCAGAGATGCTGCCAGTATACAGCTGGCTGATGAAGGTTATTGCACCCCCAGGAGAAATGCCAATTAATCCCTTCAGGGTTGTGTGGTGTTTATAATTACTAAACAGCTCCCCATTTAAATGCAAACTACTGGGCATTTGACACCTCACCTCTGTACAGTCGATAATAACTCTTGTAGAACTATATTTTTGCTTGAAATCTTCAGGCATTGTCTCATTAATTACTTGCCTTGTTGGCCAAATGTTTAGTTGGCCTAGCCTCAAATACATGAAATTTATCCAGCTGATAAAAATCCGACTAACTGTTGAAGTGGATATGTCAAACAGATGACTTAAGTGCTCCTCAGGAAAGCCTTGTCTGAGTCTACACATCACAAGGAAATATTCGTCAAAAGGCCTCAATGACCTACTTCTGCCTTTCTTGCTTCCATTAGCTGCCACCTCCTCATAAACGCTGGCAGATACATTTTTCCTTGAAGACAACCAGTATGTGATGTTTTCACCCATATCACCAGGATTCAGGTATCTAAAAACAGACATAAATACCTTCCAGTTTGGAAATCCAGTATAAAAATGGATTGACGCATCACTGCTTTGAAATCTTTTAATAGTGAAGACTTGGTTTTGCAAAGATTCAATACGTCAATTAGCTCTTTCAAGATTGGATTCAAGGTCCACTATTTGTTGTGTCAGCGAGGTCTCAGTGCCTTCCTTTGGTTCTGTGGTTTGAGTCTCTGCGTCCATTTTCAAGTTTTCAGACAGGATGCTTTCCACAGTTTCCCTTTCTTCTATGCGATTTTCCCCTTCATCTACGCAGTTTTCTGAGTTTTCTGGCTCGTCATTCGTTCCGGTTTCTTCAAAAGGATTTCGGCTTGTTTTATCGATGCTTTTGCGTACTGCTGGCGCTTTATGTTTCCGGGGAGAGGTGCGAGTCTACGCAAACTTCGAAGGAACAGCATTCCCTCGCAGCTCCGTTCTGCCAGCGAGGGTCTTTACAAAATCATATTCTGGCCTAAAATGTCTCGAACAGACCTTGGTTCCCTTCGTGATCCGAAAATGGATGGCGTGAAGCCAATGTTTACGGCGACCAACATGATCAGGAAACTTGAAGAACGAGACTTTCCTGCCATCATCCTCGCGACAACCTTTCTTGGTGCACTCGGGAACACAGCAGTGCGTGGCATTTTTTAAGCCCATGGTAATTATCTGAGTAATTTCGATTTCAGATACACAAAAACACTCGATTACGTTTTCACATTATCACGTTCGACGATACAGCAAAAAACAGGCTACATACGAGAGAGATTTGGAACGCTTTTGCATGTGTTTACATTTTTTATAATTGAACGTGGCCTAACTAGCCTCGCTCTGATGTTAGTAGTTACCATTCCGCCCGAGCGGTCCGCCATTATGAAAGTCGTGTATTGAAAACACCAAATTTCTACGAATCATACTTGACCAACACCTGACATGGAAAAATCATATTAGTTATGTCACTAACACGATTATAAGAACTACAGGTGTGCTTCATAGAATTCGCTTTTACATTAGTCAACCACTCCTAAGAATGCTGTACTACAGTTTAATATACCATAACTTTATTATGGAAATATCGTATGGGCTAATACTTATCCAAAGCGACTGGAAAACTTGTTTAAATTACAACAGAAAATATTAAGAATAACAACCTTTACATCATACACTACAACACCCCTTCCACTTTTAAGAAACTCCATCTGTTAAATACACACCAAATAATTGATCTACTTATCGCCTCATTCAGTTTCGGCCTTAATAACAATGTACTTCCACCTTATTTTGATGACTTCTGTATGAACAAATTTAACGTGCATAGTTATAATACTAGAGAATCAAAACAACTTCACATGATATTTAACAGACCGACAAATTATGGAAAATACTGTACTAGGGAAAGATAATTAAAATCTGGACTGAAATACCAAGGCTATCAAATACTCCGCATCTTTAAAAATCTTTACACCGAAAATGAAGCAATTCATTTTACAAAAGTGATACTGGCATAGATCTTATTTTGTTAATCGACTATTTAGCTTAGCCCAACATTGTCTCCAATGGATTGTAATTTTTATATATAATTCCAATTTCTGATACCATCTGACTAAATTAAGATCGAGTATTTTTGAAAGGGAGACTACTTTGTAAAAGCCTGCGAGGGTTTCCTTGGTCTTCTTCTCAAGTAGAGATTGTAACAGCTAAATATACATGCTGTATTACTTTAATATGGGGAATAAAGTCATTTCATTTCATTTCAAGACTATCAGCTTCAGGAATTTTTTTTGTTAACATTTCCTATTTAGAATTATATAACCTGTCTTTCTCGCACTTTGGGACTACGCTGTGGAATGAGATACCCTCACACTTCCGACACTGCCCCAAGAATAAACCCAAAAAGCAATCTGCAAATTACTTTTTGATATTCTGAATTTAGAAGATAAAAATGTTGATACACCCACCTTAATTGTCAACGAGCAGCCTCGTGAAGATGCACCATAGTTAAGTTATTTCTTTCTTTTCTTGCTTTCCGATCGAAAGATGGCCCGTCAACATCCAAACCACAAAGCTAAAAAGCTCGGGTCTAAGCTTGGCAGCAACAAAATAAGGTAAAACAGGTTCTGTGGAATGTTGAGGGAAGAAGTGTGTACAGGAAATCCCAATACGAGAAGTTAAGGAGGCTAGAGAGCAGTATTCGAAAGAAAATGGGCAAGAAAGGAAAGGGATTTTGACAGGGGCCATAAAAAACGGATTAGCTTTCAACAGAGTTTTCCTTTGTTCAAAAGCCTGGTGTATGGTGCACAGGATATCACAAACAAGGTATATCAGTTTTCAAATTACTTAATGCAACTTAAGACTAGTAATCTTCAAATGCAAAATCAGTGTGGCACTAGTTGAATATCTCAGTACTTTAACACACTATCAATATATATTTCTTTACATAATTCTGTTAGTAATTTGTGAGAGAAACCAAAGAACAAGCCGAAACAGAGCAAAAGCCAAAGAGGAAGAGTTTGGAATATAATTTAGCAATTGAGTGGTTTAGAAACTTCTCAAAAAACGCTGATCATATGCCAAATTCACCATTAAGGCCACTTCCAGCATGCCTTTCAAAAAGGCAATTAACTTCATATTATGTACAAGGCAGAGATGGGGGAGAAGACAGTGCTGAGCCGAAACCAGTTCATTTACAAGATGTGGAAGAAGAATTTTCCACAAGTTTACATTCCTTAGGTATAAACATGGTAATGGTAATAAACAAAGAAACCTTTGCAAATCATTGACTGCCGTTATGCCACAGACACTATCTAACCATAAATATCACAATTATTAACTATGTTTGACTTAACTGTTAATCGTAAATGACGCCCTTTACGATTGATAACTACAAAGTACCATTTTCGTTTATGATTAATAAGTGCAAAGCTTGCCCTTTCTAATTATTGACTTTGTAAGTTTGACTACAAAAAAATAAACATAACTGGAGAAGACACTATTGTGCCATAACCTGCAAAGAGAGAAACTTCTAATCCACCTGCAAGTTGTTCGGCAACAACTCCTTTTTCCCAGCTGTTCCTATTGAGTAATTCTAGTTCTTCGATTTCCCCTTTTGATTGAAGACCTACTGATAGAAAAACCAATGGCACTTCAAAAGTCAGAGGAAACAGTGAAAACCACATTGGGTCTTGCCTGTAGTGCCACGGAAGTGGTCTTAACTGAAGAAGAGATGGCCAGTTCCAATGATGATGGCAGTTGACAAAAAAGTAAGCTGGAGGACAAATTGCTAAAGATAGTGAAACAAGATTTCTTTTTTTAATTCACTGTTGAACATTTTTCGCTGCTATGTGAATAAAATGGTTGGGGGGCTTGGCTGAATTTTGAAATATCTTGTGTCAGGTGTTTAATTTATTCTCAACGTTGTTCTCAGTAACTGAATGAAAATTCGTTGGAATTCTAGAAAAGGTGAATAATGGTGCTTTTAAAAAAAGTTCAGGAGTCAAAAACAACTACACGACTCCCCTGTTCCGTGATGCTCAAGAGACCCTCAAGGGTCTCCCTCAAAAGTTGTTTGTTGTTCTTTAAAAATATATAAAAATACGCCCAAAACTTACAAACCTTACTTTTTCCTTGACTTCGGTTAAGTGACTGCAAATGAGATAATGAAACGTTCATGTTCACTTGACTGTGCCACCAATCTTAGTACAAGAGGTACGCTTGCACTCTCAACGAGCCAATTCATCTGATGACTCACCGCCCCTTTCCTTTCGCACACCCAAAAAGGTGAAGATTATAGATCTAAGATAAACTAATCGCTTATTTTCAGGTCTTACATACAATCAATAATCAAGCAGGAACAGCCCCAACGTCTTACTAAGAAGACATTTAAAGATGCTGTTAATGCAAAGTGCCGACAAGTAAAGTGTACGTGGCAGAAGCCTAAGGAAGGGAGAAAGGAGAGAAACGAGAAGCCTTGAATTGTCAACTTTAGTTACCTCTAAAAGTATAGTCTTGTTATCCAGTGTCCATTTTTCAAGTTCAGCCAAAAAAAAAGCGTTTTTCATACCTTGAATATTTTTCTTTGTCTTTGTTATTGTAACAAAACGACAAAGAAAGAAATGGGTTCTTTAATTTTCTACGTTTTACGCGAACAGTTGTTAAAATGAAAATATTAACTGAATTCTGTGAGTGCTTCTGAGATACATGCCCTTACTTGACTACAAGTAAGAACAACCCTTTCATAGTATTTACCATCAATTTTCATGAGATTTAATGCCTTTTAAGAAATAGCGCAACCTCTGAGAAAAATATGAATAAAACCTCAATGATAAGATGTACAACAAGTAGAGAGACTTGAAAGATTCTGAAAACCCTGTTTTCTTTGTGTTTAATTCATTCCATCTAGTTTAACTGTAATGAAGGATGAGGCACATGGCATTCGTTCAATGTTGCTGTGTAAAACTGGTAAGTTTTCAGTCATCAATAAGGAACCGATTTACAGGCAGCATTCACAAATGTACTTTGAAAACCTACGCAAGTCTTGAGAATGAATAAAAAAGACTGAAAGTATGGTAATTTTCTGGATGTAGGCAATGCTTAAATTTATTAACAAAGCAGCAGATGGGCCTGGCCAGAGAATCTTAGTTGTTTCCAACTGATGAACGTGCATGCACTAAAGACAGCTTACAGACTGCACACTTTACAGATCATGTGCAGACCTGTTTTTTGTTTCTCACCTGCAGGAAAACATCTTTGCAGATGATGAAGGCAATAGGAAACGCCACAGACAGAAAACAAACTTCATATAGAGAAGGTATTTCACCATTTTCCTCGATCTCTTAATCCAGTAGCGAGGAAAATGACAACAGTAAAATGAACACAGATGAAGGGCACAGTGACAGAGAAGTTACAAAGAGAGTAACAACAATGAGAGCAGTGATGGACTCAACAGAAATTGTACACAAAGTAAGGCAAAAGCCTGAAGATATTAAACTGCAACATCAGAAGAGTGAAATAAATAACGAAAATATAAGAGATCATGACCAAAATAAGAAAATGAGAATTCAAAACAACAGAGAATTACAAATCTGAGGATCACCAAGTTACCAATACTGGGAAAAGAACAACATGAGAGACCTTTAGCATCAGGTTTTTTATAGAAAACCGCAAACAGCAGTTTACAGTTACACTTTGCAGTTTCACGTTGCCGAGATTTCAAATTTTAGCAAGGCGTTCAGTTGAATTCAGTTCATTATTATTTCAGCCCAGAAGAAACCAGAATGCTTATGAAGCCTGGGCTCGCCAGTGTCAAAGAAACAAGTAAAATAACATGAAATTCGTGGAGAGATATGTTAAAAATAGGAAGGAAACAGACCGAGTTAAGCTATGAATTCAGTAACAAGATAGAAAAAAAACTCCAATTCTTAATTGGAACAGAATAGTTTCTTTTGTTAGTACGGCAGAAAGGAATATAAACTTGATTTGAACTACACGTTCATTGTTTAGGGCCACCATGCTGTTTTCATCAAATCGAACTGCATCACTTTAATCGCCCAAAAAAACAGCAATAATTCATTGATTCAAGATCAAAAATCCAACAAACACATCGAAAATGGATATAAAAAGCTAGTTCATGCCTGTAAACGTGAGGCTGTACAATTTTTAGTGGCAAAAACCCTTGGCGTAAGAGGTGATGATGATTGAAAACAGAAAGTTTATGAAACCACAGGGAGCCCAGAATCACAACAGCATACTGGAAGCCAAATTATAAGGATTTGTATGGAAATTTATCTTAAGATCGATAAAACAGTTAAACTGTACAAAAACAGCTATTAAAGTATACATACGTCATAAAAAGTTGTGTCTTTGTTGTTTTCTTACTGTTTCCTGCCCTATAAACGCCATTTTAGCAAGTTTTAATGTTTTGGTTTCTCAACTATTAAGAAAAATACAAAGGAAAACTCGAACCGTACTACGCTGCCAGAAGAAAAAGCTACAAAAATTACCTTCATTCCACTCCAATCGCTCCCAAACTTCGCTTGAGCGCAGAATCTTGATTTTCCTTTCTCGAAAATTTCAATTTAGTTCCAAACATCAAGCAATGACCTCAAGAGGGCGAGAAATGTCACTAAATAATTTGAACTTGCCGCGTCCGTAACACCGGTCTTCTGCAAAGTGACCTACCGATGGCGTGTAGCCACGTCACACGTTCAAGTTCCCCCTCGGCAGGGATGGACACGGGAAAAATCAACCTATACAAAACCAGATTCGCAGGGGTATCCAGGGAACGCTTTTGCGCGCGTATCGTATCTAATTACCTTACAGACAAGGCCCTTCAATCTGCTTTGATTAGTGGAACTTGATTTTCTTTGATTTAATGCTCATCCACAAAAACGGACGACAAAGTGAGGTTTGAAACCAGTGTTTCTTGTTTTTGCTCCATGCGCACATGCTTTGCAAGAAATTGCTGACTACAAATGCACTCACAGTAAACTTGATCCTCCTGAATTTAAGAACAAAGGCAGATGTTTCTCTTTCGAAAGATGTCTTTGACAACGTCATAAAAAGTACACTTGAAAGAGTGAATGTTCCTGGAAAAAGCAATCTTGCACAACACCAGTCGAAGGACTTGGACTTGCTTTATTTTCTGTGCAGTAAAGGTCCTTCTGTGTGATTGCCAACCGGCAATGGCAAATCACGCAATCACCAACTCTGTGCTGCTTTTGTTAAAGAACTTTCTTCCACTGGGTTGAAATCAGTTCCAAGACGACTTGTTTGTTGTAATTGTCTCTCTGCTTAATTATCTCACAGAAGATCAGATAGTTCCTGTGTAAAGATGGGCCTGGGAACACACAAAGTAAAATTGGAAAGCCTTGAAAAGTTGAAGGACTCCCGCAGGCCACAAGACTTTTTATGATTAGAAGTTTTCTTTGCCTGTGTACAACAAAGAGACGGTGATTTTTATGATGACACTTACTTCTTTGACCATGAGGCATACTGAAAATAGCACTACTAACAGATTGGTGTACATATATTTGTGTGTGCAGATACAACCAATCAGAAGTAGTGTCTAACTTTAGAAAAGCAGAAGGGTTGCGTGTCTTGTTCAACATTGTGGGCCACTTTGGATAGATATAATTATTTTCACGCACACCCAATCAGTGGCTGTTCATTTTACCATCTGCAATTTCTGTATTTTGTCTGTGTTAATGGTAAAACATGGCTTCACTATTATTTCTTGCGAGGATGTTAGAGAGGAGGAGGGATTTCAAGCATTTGACAACCATTGTTATGGTTAGGAAATGGCCTGTTATGACTAATTGCCAACGAGGCAACCAAGCCAAGAAGTGAGGTTGTCTCGGCGGCAGAATTATAACGCTGCGTAATGTACACAAAAACTCTCAAATTCTGTGTAACCCTCTAAAATTTGCATTTTTGACCATATTTGGGTGTAAGACCCCATATTTGGGTAGTGACATCATGGTCTTGTATTTACAACTCGTGGTCTGAAATTGGGTGATTCAGTGTGCAGCTGATCATTGTCTGTTCAAGAGCACCTAACAGGTGAGCAAGCTGTTAATACGATTTCTAGTTTGAAAGGGCAATTAGTGCTCGGGTTTGCTTTATAAAATGCGTTTAAAGCAGCACCTGATCAAGGAACAGGGCTTTACGTTCAAATTATTGTCAGAAACCAGCTTGTTCTTTGCAGCTCCATTTACATTGAGGTAGCTTGTTCGCTTCTCCACTCAGAACCAGGGTTTTCAGTGTTCTCTTTTCCTTTGTGAATTGAATTTTGAGCGGTAGTTGATCAAGGTATAGTTTTAAAGATCAGTATGCCTCGACTCCTCAATAAGCTGCCCACAGCATCTGTTTGGATGCTTGGAAAAGAAATTACATCCTCTACTGTTGGTAAAGATCTTGGCATTTATATTGACCAATCACTAACTTACAACGAACACATTGCTAAAAACAGTCTCTACTTGCCTACATAAACTCGTACAAATCAATGGAATAAAACACTTGCTAGATAGGAAAACAATACTTCTCCTTATGAGCTCTGTCATTTTTAGTAAGTTATTATTCCTTAGAACACAAAGACAAATTTTAATTGTATTACTCCTCAACTGTTTTGTCAAATACTAGTAAACATAACATCAACAAACTTCAGTTACTACAGAATTTTGCCACCCGTGTTGTTCTTGGCCTCAAAAAGTTTGATCACATCTCCCCAAGCTATAAAATCGCTAAATTGGCTGCCTGTTAATGACAGAATTTACTTGAACAATGCAGTGATGATGTACAAATTTATTAAGAAACTTGTGCCTGACTACCTATTTGAGGAATTTACTCTGCGTTCATAAATTCACACAAGAAATCCTAGACAATGCGATCAACTGAACATTCCAAGGTGCCGCCTAACCACCAGTCAACGGTCCTTCACCTACCGCGGTGCTAAGCTCTGGAATAATCTAAGAGACAATGTTAAAACTTCAGATTCTGTCAAAGTTTTTAGGAAAAAAATTGTTAACCTACTTTCTTCTGATCAATCTATGAATTTGTAAATAGTGAACGATCCATTGTATTTCTTTCACTTATTTTTTTTATGTATATTTATTATCTTAGTTATTTGGTAATTTATTTAGCTATTTTAGTTGATTGGTAGCCTTGTAACTGAAAAACCCTTTTGGGGAGTAGCAATAAAGTATGTATGTATGTATGTATGTAAGGTATAGGGTTATATTCTCAAAACTTTTATCAAAACCAGTGTGTGCTTCGCAGGTCGAATTACATTGAGCCAGTCCTCACCTCCTGTGAGGAATGCAACGTATTTGCGGGCCTTTTTATTAGGATTTATGTGTTTCGGGAGATTTTGTCAGCCAGCACATTTTCTTGCTGCTCGATTTACAGCCCAAAACTCCCACGAGGAGTGCAACGAATTTTGCGGATCTTTTGTTTTTAAGACTATCATTATGCCTTTCAAGAGACTCTTTGTTCTGTGACACTCGCTCATTAGATCTTTGTATTTTATCCAAGTTTATATTTTTATACCTCTGATACATTCCACCCCGTTCTTGCGCTTTTCACACATTATACTTTACACCAAATTTTTCTTATGTATATTTCCGTGCAAAATATTTTTATCCCTGATGACGCTGTTCCTCGGAATTAAATTATTATTTTAAATTTCAGCAGTCAAAGGCCTCATTTGAACTATATTTTTCTTTCTGACGTTTTTAGCTTTGATACAATGGAATTTTCCATGAAACATAAGTACTAACTTCCTCATATTTACCAACAAAGCTTCAAGCCATGTTGTTATTGTTTAATAAAACTGAAAGCCTAGAATGTGCCAAAGTTGTGGTTTTGAAGTTGGGTGCCATCCTTTTCTATAACGGAACCTACTTTAAACCTCTAAACTATGAAAAAATATCATGAAGATCTGAATAGGCACATTCCGCAAAGATGAATGAATTCACCTTGTTGGCTCTTGCCAGAAGGTACCCCTAGTATTTAATGCTTTTAAAAGACAAAAAATCCCATTTTCTGTTCCATCAACCTAAAATTTGTAAAGCTGTTGTGAAACATCTTTCGTTTTTGCTTTGTGACTCTTCACTTTTAAACTTGATAAGATGAACAGACTGATGGTGAAACACTGTCGTGCATGAACGAGGAGACCTTAAAAGACACTTGTGCCACCTGCTGGCATTCACTCTAGGCTTCTTCACAAATGTTCACAAGTTATGAAAACTTGAAGATGAACGTACGGAAGTTCACAAGGTGTCTACCTAAACGCAACCTGCAGCTTCAAATGCTGAAAAAGTCAGGAGAGGCATCCGGCACTCTAGACTACGAGCAGTCTCTCTCTTTTCTGAAGTCCGTCAAGCAAAACGCGAGACGCAAATGGCCACGTGCATGACTGATGGCAATGGAGAGGCACAAAGAAAGAGAGACTACCCACAAAGCCAGGGAGAATGGTCTTTCACGGTCTAGTGATTTTTTAGCGTAAGAACTGAAATCTAATTAGCTGTATCCAATGAAATCCTGTCTCTTGATGTCCTGTCATTTTACCCTGTCATTACAACGGTGACCGATTCAATTGGGAAATATGATATTATTGGACATAAAACTCGCGCTAAATCACGCCAAATCGAAAACGTGTTCGAAGGTTTTAATAATAGTTATAATAATAATAATAACGCACATATTTATACAGGATAACCTATCAGTTCTAATAAAAAGAACTGCCACCAAAAGGGTCCTGTAATTATCTCATAGATAGCTAAAAAATAAAGAAGAAAAGGGAAAGACGAAAATAAAATAAAACACTAAGAAATCGAAGATTCAAAAATCAAAATCTGTAAAAAATTATCACTCATAAGACTGAAAAAAGTTATGAATTATGGAATACTAGTGAAAAAAACTCTTTTAAATTACTCTTAAAAAGAAACCTAGAATTTAAATTTGAAAAAGCAGAGGTAAAGTATTGTAAACTAGAGTCCCTTGAGAGGCAAAACTTCTCTGTCCAAATTCTAATTTGGCTCTGGGAAGTTTTAGTGAACACCCATTGTTTCTAGTGTTAATGTTGTGTTCAATTTTTGCAAAATTTTCTTTAAAACGGATACAGATGTTATCCTGAAGACAATCAAACACAATCTGGCAGGACTGTCTCTTTATCAAACTCTCCACTGTCTGGACTTATAATTTCCACCAATGACTTTCTGACTTCGACATTCAATGCTTTCAATTCGACTCTTACAGGAATGTGACCAACAGAGACCCAAAGTTCCACAATACATAAAAACAGGTTGAATCATTGCTTTGTAGATTTTCTCAGCACTGCTCTTGTCGATTAAAGGTCGGATTCTTTTGAGTAAATTAAATCTTCCAGCTGCTCTTTTATACATTTTGTCAAAATGTGATTGGAGATTTAAGGACAAATCCAAGTTTACACCCAAGTACTTATAGGATGACATGGTATTAATCAGTGTTCCATTTACAGTCAAAGCTGGTCGTCTTCCATTCAATGCATTAAGCCTTTTGGTAGTACCAAAGATCATAAACTCAGTTTTGCTCTATTTTAGATCAAGGACAAGCTCATTATCACGAAACCAAGAAGACAGGTTGTGACAATCTTCACTGAGATGCCTTTGAATGGATTCCAGATCTTTAGCAGCTGTGAAAATTACTGTATCATAACCGCATAGGTGATGACTGAGGTTGACTGAAGATCGTATGCGCATCATTAAAATGGATAGTAAACAATAGCAGTCCCAATATACTTCCCTGTGGAACTCAGAAAATACGGGTTTGGCATGTGACAAAACACCTCTGAATTGGACTGATTGCGTTCAAGAAAACAAATAACCAGTATACCAATGAAGCTCCTTATTGTTAATTCCATAAAACGGCAACTTATCAAGAAGGCACGAGTGACTAACAGTATCAAATGCTTTTGACAGATCCATAAAGACAGCACCCAGGATGTTTCCATTGTCGACTTCTTTCCTGATTATGTCCGTAAAATAAGTAACTGCTAGTTCCGTAGAGCGTTTGGATCGAAATCGGAACTGGAAAGATGACAGCAAACCATTATTCTCGAGGTGTGACAACAACTGTTTATATACAATCCTTTCCAAGATCTTAGACAAAAACCCTGGGCAATGGAGGATGTGTCTGGCATTTTAGTTCCATTTATATTTATAGCTGCCACAGAGCCTGTTGTAATTTTTGTAGGGTACAACTTCTTGATTGCTGACCAAAATTTATCTGAGGAAGAGGCTAACTTGCAATAGATCTTTATAGTAATAGCCCATTTCCGAGTTCCTGCATGATTGGAGACTGGTGCCGAAGTAACGCACGAGAGCGAGGCTTCGTGCGAAGAAATCCAACATGGACGCCACTCTTGACAGCAATGTTGCTTGTGCTGACGAAGATTTTTCGAAATTGAAAGTCCATGATTTAAAAAGATATTTAAAAGAGCGTGGTATCCAGTTAAGCGATGGGGGCAAAGGCAAGAGGAAGGCAGAGCTTGTCGATTTGAGCGGCAGCGATGAAACAAGCCAAGTTAGACGATACCGCCGAAGACCGCAACAAGCTGATGGAGGACAAACTGCGGACAAACGATGGTAAATTGCCAGATCCTAAAACCTTAACCGCTTGGACCAACAACTTTTCTAACATCCCGGAGTTTACCTTCGAGACCTTTACAACTACCTAGTGGGGAAGGAAGATTACTCTGAGGAGAATCTCCGTTCGTTTAAAAGTTTGCTGGGCTTTAAATTATTTCGTGATGGCCATGTTATCGATTTAAAGTATTGTCCGCTAGAGAAGAACAACTTTTGTTTCTTCAAGTTTAAAGTTAAGCCCACTGAAAGAGCCAAAACGGAAGATGGACAGGCTACTTACAATGGTTTCACAATTCTAAAATCCAGCGGAGAGGTACACGCAGCATTTTGCCCGTGTAAAGGAGGGAGTGATGGTTGCTGCAGGCACGTTGCCGCTGTGTTGTTTGACCTCCAGGCCACAGTTAGCAATAATTTGATGTCAACGTGCACTTCTGGGAAATGTGAGTGGAAGAAAAGAAGTGGGAATAGTCAGTATGCTACCCTTTTAAAGAATTTAAAGATTGTTAAAGCTGAGTTTGGTAAAGCTGAAAAGGATCCTGTAAAACCACATAATTTTCAACCAGGACTCTCATCTTTTGATTCCAGCTCAATGAGAGAAAAGCTGAGGAGGGGTCTACAACAGTTATACCCTCAGTCAGTGGCCATTCACTTTCTCCCGAAGCCAGAAGATCCAGACACACCAGAACCATTAGTGAAAGAACACATTACCAATGATGCAAATGTTGAAAGGTTTGAAACTGTGGAGAATGTTACTGTTTACACTATGAAAGAATATGCAAACATTTTTAAATGTCAGAACAACATTGACAACAACATGGATATATCTGAAGACATTGTTGAGTCGTTTATGAAGTTTTTGTCTGTCAGTGAAAGTCAGTGTGATGTGATTTGCTCGAAAACAGTGCATCAGGGAAGTAGTCAGTTGTGGTTTGACCAGCGATCAGGCCGCATAACAGCTTCAAACTTTTACCGGGTGTGCCACATGAGAGACACAACAGACAAATCAAACATTGTCAAACTACTTATGAACTACTGCCCAATGGAGCATATACCTGAGCAGCTAGAGTGGGGCCATGAAAAGGAAATTGCTGCTTCAGAACTTTATTTAAAGAAGATTTCACTGAAACACAAGGAACTACACCTTCTTGAATCTGGCCTTGTTATTAATCAGAAGTGGCCTTTTCTTGGTGCAAGCCCCGATCGTATTCGTCACTGTGAATGTCATGGTAAGACATTAGTTGAGTGCAAGAGTTTGTTTGCCAAACGGAATCTGCTACCTGGAGTTGCAGCTTCTGACAAGTTGCTCAAAACAACGAAGGGCTTCAAGCTGAAGGAAGAAACTTCCTGGTATTACCAAATCCAGGGCCAAATGGCAATCTCTGGGATTCATGCCACTGATCTTGTAATTTATACAAACAAGGGGATTTTGATTGTTCATGTGGATTTTGACAAGGAGTTTTTTCTGCGAATGTTGGAAAAGTTACAACTGTTTTTTTCTAAGTTTATGGTGCCAGAGCTTCTCACTGGAAAAATATTAGGTGAAGTAAGGTCATAGCTTATTCCATAAGGTTTTATGTGTAGTTTTCCACAGAATGAAGTGATGTGAACTCTGTGAATACAAATGAACTGAACTTGTGACCATCACAGTGAATCGCAATTTAAGCAATTGTCAAAATAGCCCCAAAAAAAGTTTTTCGGGGCTTCAACGGGATTCGAACCTGTGGCCTCTGTGTTCATGCTGCAGTGCTCTGTACCAGCTGAGCTATGAAGACCCATACACTGGAGGCCGGCCACTTGAAATTTGAGTTCATCAAGCCGGTAAAGGAATGAAACACAGAATGAAATGAATGTGTAGTATGATGTTGATGATGTATTGTGTGTAGTTTTGTTGTAAATTACTTCACATATATGTTTTCATTTAAACTCAGGGCTTCCCATGTGGTGCAGCATACTTCTTTTGATAAATAACTTGAAAGCATGGTTTTATTGTAGTGATTGTGTGGTTTATGCAAAATCTGCAGTTTGATGTGGAACTACATAAATATTATTTAACTGGGTTGATGTGATGTCTTTATGTGTACATGCAAATTGTGTTATTATATTTGTATCCTTTTGCCTATAGTTGGAATAGAAATTGAATCCAGATTACAGCCAGATTTTCCAGAAATGTTTTCACTGCTTGAGTGCTAAAACATTTTACTTGAATCCTTTATTACACATACTCCTGCTATTTGTTGTTGTGAAGCAGTGCTAAATAAGAAAATATTCAACAATCCTTGTTGTAGGAATCTGGGATATGTTATCTGGCCAGTGGCTTAAGTAAATTACAAAGAGCTCCACAGACTATCAACATCTGGTCAGCAAGTGCAGCCAGGGTCAAAGGCAAATTCCCTTGAAATATCTTGAAGTCTTTCAATCTTTCGATGGCCCTTTCAACATGAATTCGCACTCTAGCAATTTGACGAGTGTTTTTTGTGGCTGCCCGTGATAGCTGTTTACCTGAAAAATAATGTGTTTTATTTATAAAATATACCATAAAACTCCGATAATAAGCCCCCAAAAAAAAAAACCAAAAATTAATAATAATAATAATAATAATAAGCCATCCCAAAAATAAGCCCCCCAAATATCAGACACAAATCTCCTCCTGATAATAAGCCATCCCGAATATAAGCCCATAGACTGTTATGGTTAGCTTTTGTAGGCTGTCATCTTAGTGGTTTAAGCTGTTTTTATAGTCAAGCCCAGCCCATTTTGAATTGCAAAATTCCTTCCAATAATAAGCCCCTGCGAAAAAACCTTTTAGCAAATACAAGTCCAGGGCTTATTATCATAAGTTTATGGTATATGTGTTTTTTTAAGAATATTACATAGTTTGGTACCTACATTTATAAGGGCTTTTAAAGTCTAATGTTATTACAAAGGTAAGCTAAAGTGATATTTTGACAGCTTTTTCTTAGTATAAAATTGAGAATTATCAGTTGAACTCTGGGAAACCTTATTAGTGAAAATGTTAAATATACCAATTAAATCTTACCTTTTTTTTTTTAAAAGGGAGGAATGTTAAGATAAACTTTCTTCTTTGTAAGGATGTCTCTAATGTTAAAACCCCTGTCAGCCATCACTGAATCGCCCTCCTCTAGCATGTCTACCAGTCCACTTTCCTGGGTGATTTTCCTGTCACTGGTACTTCCAGTCCAAAATTTGGAGAGAAAGCTAAAATAGCCAGAGGGGGTAATTCCAACAAGAGCCTTTATGGTATTGTGCCCCTTATATTCACTCCAAGTTGCTCTTTGTGCATAAGGAGAAGTGGGTTTTTCTATAAACATTTCTGTGCAATCAATTATTATTCGTGTATTGGGGTACTTGTTGAATGAGCGAGGGAGGTTTCGTTTAATTTAAGTCTTTACTTGGCCAGAGTACTAGTACCTCTTGAAATATGGATGCAAGAAAGCAAACCCATGTTGTGAATACCCTGCTTAACTGTGACTGTGAAACAGAAAATGTGTCAGCCAGTTGTCTTCCCATCAATCCAAGTCTAAGCCTCACAAGAGTTAAAACCAATTCTTCAGTCAGTGTTAGACTTCTTTTAGGTCCAGGTTTGCTGTTGGATGTTGTCTGGTATTTCATTTGTTTATTCTTGTTTTTGTCCCAGTATTTGAGCTTTTCAGCTTCTGGCTTTATCAATTCTGAAATCAAATTGAAACATCCCAGTGTGGGAATTCCAGTGTAAAACTTCACTGAATCATCATTTTCAAGGACATCCTCCATGAACAAGTCACGTTTTAGTTTAGCTTTATCGTTAAGTCTGTTTTTGAGGTTTTTAACTTCATTTTCCAGTTGTTCTAAATCGAACAAAGTCATGTCAGTTTGACAACCCACTGACCTTACCATCTCAGGTTCGGTATCTTGTAACAACACTGTCGAAGATCGATCATCTTCTGCTGAAAGGCAGTACGAATGGTCATGCTGAACATCGCAGAAATCAGCATTAGACGATCGAACATCCACCAGATCTGTAGTAATTTCTCCATCTGCATCAGCAAAGCGAAACCTGGCTTGGCAAGAGAGTGTTTGTTTTGCAGTCGCTAAACTCCAGCCGTCTTCTCTTCCGTGCTGTTTCGTAAACGAACACTTCTCGGTGTGCATTCATCGTTTGGTCGAAATATAGTTGGCAGAGCAGTGTTGTATGTTTTTCTCCTACCGTTCAAAGTTTTTCTATAGGCTTTGGGGTCAAAATGAGCGCTGCAAATCCGCAAATTGTTGCTCTTTCCTGCCTTTGCCTTCGCTGACTCCACTGAAAACTTTTTGTCCGCTCGGCGGCAGAATTTTATCCAACTTCCAAGCCTCTTGTCCGAAGGAAAAATAAAATATGACAGATCATTTCGATTGTGATTCCCATTATTGCAGCAGGCGACTGAGCAGTAGACCATCTCATAAATATTAAAACATTCAGAGCAGTGAAAACCCCTCAATCGCTTTTTATTTTTCGCGCCGCCAAGAGGGACTTCGCACGAAGCCTCGCTCCCGTGCGTTATTTCGGCACCAGTCTCCAATCATACAGGAACTCGGAAATGGGCTATTGCTCTTACATTTTTTCACTAGGCTATTCACTTTGTTGTGTTGTCATTTGTAAGATGACCAATCAATCTCACGATTTGTCCTACGAGCCTTTCTCAGTAGTTGATCCCTCAGATTCATTTCACTTTTGACTTCACTAGACAGCCAAGGACACAGACGACCTTCGATTTTCTTGGTAATGAGAGGGGCATGTGTACCTATAGACTGCTGCAGAATACACTTAAACTTTAAAGCGAGAGCACACATCATTTACACAAGATGATGTTAAAACAGAGCCAGTCACTGGATCTCAACTCGTTACAAAAAGCCACAGAATCATAATTCGCATAATTTCTGCACCTTATCAACATGGGTTGATATTTGAAGTTGTGGATCTTTCGAGTACAGCCGACTAAATCACGATCACTCAAACCAGCAGGAATTACTTTCGTTGGTGTAGATGAGGTCAATCAAAGACCTTGAATCCTGTGTAACTCTCGTGGGATCTTTAATGAGCTGTTTTAATCCCAGGCCAGTCAAAATGGATTTCAATTCTTTGTGGTCCGAGTTGACCAAATAATTACACTTAAAATGCATTCTTTGTTCTCCAAAGAGATGTTCGTAAGCATTGATTCCAATTTGCAATTAACATTTTTTGAAAGATGTTTTGATAAATCTGGAGAACGACAAATAAATCCCATAAAAAAACTTTTAGATTTAGGAAATAAAACTTCTATCCACAGACATTTAATATCGTCTAGTTCTAAGTTGTTATGAGCGAAACTCCAAAGAAAAAACGTCCCAGTAGAGGAAGACCAGAAAAGCAGCCTTTGTGCAACAATTTCTGGCGTGTATATAGTGTCAATTCTAAACATATTACGGAGAGTACAATCAAAATCGTGTTTCTACGGAGAATCTCTTCAAAGAACCAAAGAGAGAAGGCATGGAGAAATGTCTTGTCGACTTGCTTAAGGAACTCGGCTTTTCCTGCGAGAAAAGTTTGTCTGAGTCAAACCGAGTGTGTTCCAACTGTTCAACGAAAATCCCTAATGCCGTTCAGTTGATTAGGTTTTTAAGGTCTGGATTTGCCGCATCACGTTTGAGTGAGTCGATTCAATGCTCGCCAACTGCTGCAGAGGAACGTTTTAAGCGAATGTCCAGTTCGCCTCATTCTGCAAATCCCAGAAAGTAAACAAGAACAGCTTCCGCAATGGAAAAGGGAGTCGAGGCCCCTATGAGAGATTGCACTGAAAAGCCAACAACTCGGGGATCAATAAAGTATGATATGTCAAGTAATGTTACATCGCAAAGAATGCGTGAGGAAATTTGCGACCTCATGTCCATGGAAGAGGTCAATAAACCTGCCTTAAGAATTGTCATTCCATCTGGCAACGACAATTTTTCATTTCGTTCTGCTCCCCATGCGACAACGGCTAACATCATTAAAAATATTTGCAAAAAGAATTGGAAGCCAGTGGACAATGCATTGTTTGTACATGAAGAGCTCAAGGACAAACTCTTGCATTGCCTCTCTAAGAACATGGCTCATGAAATGACGGGGTACATTCATAGCGATAGCATGCTCAAGTACAAAAATTAAACGGCAAAAAAAGGTACAAATTCGGGATACAAAGATGTCAAATATCGTAAATGCTCGAATAAACGCCAGAATTCAGTTTCTGACTCGAGACGGGGACGCTAATACGAATAAGGGTGCCGTTTTTTTGTACTTTATTTTTATTTTTTTATTCAAATTTTGGCCCCAAAATAACGTTGTCTTTACTTCTAGCAAGTACAAAATGTAACAGTGAACAAGAACGTGTCTGACAGAAGAAACACAGATCAAATGTGCGTTCACCACCAACTGACTTGCCAATGTGAACAGGCTCCCATTGAGGGAGAACAAATGATTTTTAGCCTCCTTTCTCAAACAGGGAACTTGTTCACAAGGAGATCGACGCGTTTAAACGAATTTGTTACAAATATGTCCTCAACAATATCGCAGGCCAAAGGTCTGAGGGCTTACAAGAATCTTCAATCTTTGCTTTCCGGAAGCGTGGCCCAACTTAAAACTTGAGCATGGTTAATTTTTGTTCGCATTTTACAATAAACAAAGGCGAATCGTGCTGTAAAATTTAATCTTGTACTAAGACTAATATGACTCCTTTGCTGTCTGTGAAAAACACAGTACCAAATACAGAGGCAGAAAGTGTTCTTGACAATAGAAGTCCTCAGGGGCCTTTTAAAACATGGGGTTTGTTGGATGAAAAAATGGGGAAAAAAAGAAACGTTTTCATTTTTCCAAATATATATAATGGGAACATAACCTATTTGTTACTAAACAGACTCATATGTTTTATAAAAAAGATGTGACAAATGGCTGTTTCAGTGTTCAAAGATGTACATCTTGCTAGGCCGATAGTCCTATCTTCTTGTCTGTCCTCTAAAAGAATTTCAATTGTTTCTGTTACTTTTTGGTTCATTAAATTATTAAATAAGCCCATTAAGATTTTCTGAAACATTGTTTCAACAAGTGTGTTAGTGTTGATATTGTTAACAGAGTGAATTCTGCAATGAATGATTAAATAAACATGTTTTAGATTTGCTAAATGAACAAGCTACTATGTGTTTCAATTTGTTTTGTAGCAACTTTTTGGCTTTTCCGTGTAGGTTTCCCATAGACCTAAACATAATCACCACAAGTCTCATGACACAAGGTCTCTGTTGCCTTATTGGCCTCCTTTTCCATGGCATGAAGCGGATGTTCTTTTACAATGCAGTTAAACTGTGGAACAATGTCAGTGAAAATGCTTTAGTCCACTCTTCCGATGTAAATTCAAGCCTGACAGTTTTAAAATTGACAGAATTTTTTAACTTTGTAAATGACTTAATAGCGGGGCTCCCGCGCGCGCGAAGCGCGCGTGGGACAGAGCCCCATACCCATGGAATATGGTCAACCTCTTTTCGTTTGGTTGTCACGTGATTGACCGAGCGTACGTACGTACGTACGTACGTACGTACGTACGTACGCGTCTACAGATTGTATGGGTGGGGTAGGGGAGACTATCAAAAGGAAGGGAGGGGTGTCTCAGGCGTGTCTTGGCAAGTCCACATCTTTAATATAGGACATTAACAATATGGTCAATTGACAGTTGTCCAAACAGGATAGCCACTGACCAGTATCCCATGACCATATCGCGGGCTCATGTGTCAACTCATCCAGGTGACGTGATTTATTTGGAAGCTGTCCGCTGACCAGTTAACTGTTTTACTAGATCGCGAACAACGTTCAATCTCATACTTTTACTAGTTTGGGAGCACAGGAAAACTGATAATGCACACATATTGGACATCAATGTTTTGATCAATTGACAGCTGTCAAAACAGAGTACCCGCTGACCAGTATCACTTGACCGTATCGCGGGCTCAGGTGTCGACCCGTCGAGGTCAAGTATTTTTTGACGTTATCCGCTGACAAGTAAACTAGTTTTCAAGTGATCGCAGGCTCAAGTTCAATTTTTTTTTTTTTAATTCATATGAAATATGTTGTGTTTATGTGCTGCACAATTAAAATTTTGATTGCAAACTGACCTCGGACGTGAAAATTCAGCCAGCTGTTACAGGCAGGGAAGACAGTTGCTTTTGTTTTTTCTCACAATGGTCACGCGTTGGTCACGCTCTACGTCCAATTTTTTATTCTGATTGGTCAAAATTTGACAGGTGAGTTCATGCGCAAAATTTATGCAGCATCTTGAATCTTGTTTACTTTAACAGCTGAAGCTGACAGAGTTTTGTGTCAACTTGTGATGTTTTTAACTGTGTTTTTCCACTGGATGTACAAAATGAAATTCAGCTGCTATCAGGAGTCTTCTGTTACTCATGGCTAGTTTGTTTATTGGGTTTTGGTTGAGAAAACGTCGCTTGTCAAAGTCGGAAATCCGATTTCGGATGGCATCGTTTTCGTTTTCACCTTGCTTGATGCGTAAGAGGATTGCAAAGTCTGAGCGATACTGGCCTTACCTGATAACTTTCAGGAGCTGCATCTCCAATGGTAAGCCAGAGAAATTATTGTATTTCATGTTTGTTTTTGTATCTACTTTAATGAAGTGGGCGTAGTTTATCGGGAATTTAGTTTATGTGCGTTTGTAAGATTTGAGACAACGATCTCACCGAGTATCTGGTTTGATATAATCTTACAGAACTTTAAAAAACCTTTAGACAGTTTCTCACTGCAAATAGAAAGAAAATGTTCCAAAGAATCTTTAGTTATAATTCTAGCCGGAAAAGAAAGCTTTTGAGCGATTTTTTCTTGCCTCGAGTTCGTCTTTGAAAAAACAAACCCGGGAAGCTGGCTTAAAACATAAACTTCAGCAAACTTAAGCTTGAAGCTTGAAGATTCAGGATATTTAGGGACACTTTAATACTTGTCTTCCTGAATGAAAATTGTTGTCTCTATTTATGTTTCACCGAATTATATTTCTTTTATTGATTGTTAGTAGTCTCTCTTGCAATTTTAATCGCTATGCCGATTGTTTTCAGTCGTTCAGTGAACATCGCTTGCAGGAGTTCTCAAAATGCCGCACGTTAAACCATCAAATAAAAAATAAACATGATAAATTCTTTATTATCTTGGAGCGTAACTCTGTTAATGTTCATTCAAACACTCGCTACAGCTCGCACTACAAAAGTGAGAACCGGATGGCCGTGTAGGTGATTTTGGAAAATTTTTTTAACAGTTTATGAATATTGAATGAGAGCAATTTGTATTGTGAAATACTGCTTTCTGTCCATGGTATAAAAGGTTGGTTTACACGCACCCAGATTTGTTGGCAAGATTTTGCAAAGTAAACTTGTCGAACGCCAAAACGTTGCCCTGGTTTTTTTTCTAAGCCTAATTGATCTACGGTGATCAATAGCCATTACGGCTCTTAAATGTGATAAAAGATGATTACCAGTTTTTGAGTGTACATATGAGGCTATCAACTCGATGTAAGATTTGGTTCACTCTTGGGCTGTTTGCAAATTATTTTTCTCTAAAATCAGGTAGCCTTTCCCTCAAAAGTCACATAAAATGCGCTCTAAAGTTAACTGAATTGTGGAATTCGAATACAAGTTTATTGTTTAATTTAAATTATAAATTTACTAATGGGAGCCTCGCTTTTAGCCCTGGCTAAATCTATATATTATTTTCGTAACGTACTTAAGTTTTTTATTCATGTAGTCAAGGGGCAAGCCCTGATGATGCGGAGAAGTTGTTCAAAGTTGGGCCAACAGTACAAAGTAATCAATGAAAAAGGCTATTAAAAACACACGTTGGGGAGTCATGTACGCCTGTCAACTCAAAAAAGTTGATTGTTATTACTAGACAGCCCTCATCTTCAGCAGTGGCATCAGGTACACGTACACAAAGTTAATTACATTGAGCAAGCACTAAACAAAGCAAAAACATCACCTTTTGCAAGAAAAATTAAATATTTCAATGTAATCAATGAAGAACAAGGTAATCAAAGAATCAATAGTTTCTTAATTTGAGTTTCAGTGACGTCATGTGAAAACCAAGAATAGACCAGGCCCTGAGATCTGCATGTGACCAGTTGCTTTCGGTATTAATTCATCTATTTCGCAATTCTCCTGTAGCTTTGTTTTCATTGTCCATTACATAGCCCCTTTAACTTAAACTTTACATTTCTAATTTACTGTTACAAAATGCTGTTTCAACTGCCATGGTAATGGGCATGTGGCAAAAGAATACCTGTCATCAAGACGTCAGGCAGGAAGATTATGGTCGTTGAGGCTAAGGGCTCTCAAGGACACAGTGGTTGAGCACAAAAACTACTTTTTATAATGGACACACAACTTCGTGCTATGTAAACAACAATAATACTTAAATAATCCAATTTTTTATCTAATAGAAATTTCAAAGTGTTTGAGAAGTCTAGTCTAATTTCGAAAGTGAATTAACCTACTAGTCAACTACTTTTTAGAGAGTAGGTAATGCCATGTATCAGCCAGCCAATGAGAGAAAACAACCAAAACACACCGCCAGAGGCTATTTGCAGACAACCAAAAACACAGTCACAGCCTATTTGCAGAGGAAAGAATCCGAGTCCCTAAAAAGGCACACAGATAACGGAACTTGCCAAGAAACCTTAAAATATAGGACAAAGGCTAAAATAAGAGCAGACAATGACATTAAAAAGACATCAAGCGAATCCGTAAGAAAAAGGGGAACAGGAAACCCTTACAGCGATAATACGTTTCCATCACCGTGAAATCAACCACTTCAAGGTCAAGGTCAAGAAAGCAAAGAGAGCCAAGCTGGCTCCCATAGCACTGAACACTTGAGAACTGCACAGCGATCAAACCAGCACGCACAGTGCTGGCTGAAAAGAGTCGAGACAGTGAAAGAAATTCCTGTAAATCTCCAGGCTCAAATCATCCAGTTTGGGACAATGATCGAAAAATTAAGAGCCATAGAGAATAAAGAAGTTAAACAATACACGTGCATTCTGACTCGCACCATGAACATGGGGCCAAAAATCAAACTTCAAAAACCAACCGGCTAGCAACTAATAAGTGCAAATAACACAGAAAGGACAAATACCAGAAACGTTCTCATTATCACAATAGAGGCTGACAAAAACACAGAAAAAACCTCTCTAACAAAGAACTTACAAATGACCAGATCAATTTCCTGGCAAAAGGGTTGAAATTCATTCCAACACCCATGAAAAAACGAACACAGATCAGGCAAAAACTTTTGCAGTTCGCAAGAAGAATGTGCCTTATGTACAAATTTCAAGGGAAACACCACGAACCCCATCCTTACCATGTCAAATCTTCATGGAAACCACCAATACAACAATCAGTAGGCCAAGAAAGCTATCTAGAAGAGGTTAAGAGTGACCTTGCAGATTTAAAAAGCCTTAACCCTTTGTGTACCAACTGGCCATATATGGCCAGCTGATCACAAATCCCCTCTCAGAGACCATAAAACGAGATCTAAGGGCCTGGACGCCATTATTTCATTGTGTCAGACTACATGAAGTTATTTTGCAGTTTTGCTCGATTTTCGCTTAAATTGAGACGAATTTTGAGAGTTTCTTATAAGTTAAACATTTTCAGCACAGTGAATTAACAATGCAGCTCTTAACCCCGATCGCACACACAATTTTTGCTCCGCAAATTATCAAAGCAATGTGGAAATTCACTTTGTTGACGAGGATGACTTCCCCCTTATAAACATAATGGAGCATCGAGCCTCTGAAGAAGAATTTTACTCCGATGAATCGCAATCCAGCGAACAGGATTCCAGTGAAGACTCAGCTGATGAAAGCGCACAGGAGGTAATGGAGGTCGTGGAAAGAGAGTGGTCCAGAGAAATAAAATGAAGAAGAGATATTGACTTTAACGAAAACCCTGGGATAAATGTAAACACCAGAGACCTTAAATCGTGTTTGGATTTCTTCTCACTTTTCTTTACACCAGAGGTATGGCAGTTATTAGTTAGTCAGACCAATTTGCATGCAGAACAGAAAAGAGGCCTGAGGGAAAGCTCTGTATGGTACCCAGTCACTGTGGATGAAATGAAAGCTTGGCTAAGTCTTTATTTAGATATGGGCCTAGTCACTAAACCAAGTATCAGTTCTTATTGGAGTACTGAGGCTGTCCTAAGCTCGCCTTTCTTCCCATCTGTCATGTCCAGGACCCGGTTTCTACAAATTTTACGGTACCTGCACTTTGCCGATAACACCCTTACCCCTGCTCCTGACTCAGAGGGGTACAATAAGCTGTACAAAATTCAACCCTTTTTAGATGCGGTAGTTGCGAGGTTTCAGGAAGTGTACACACCTGAGCGACAACTTGCCATGGACGACATTGATAAAGTTTAAAGGCAAATTACATTTTAGGCAATTCATCCCAATAAAACCAAGCAGATTTGGGATAAAGGCTTGTACCCTCGCAGAATCTAGTATTGGTTATGTCTTGAACAGCAATATTTACACTGGGAAGGAGTGCAATGAAGTGCAGAGAGATTTAGGCAGGAAGGTTGTTATGTCTGTCTTTCAACCTTACTTAGATAAAGGTTACTATGCCTTTATGGACAACTACTAAACCTCGGTCCGATTGTTTGAAGAGTTGGAAGAAAGAAACACACATGTGGTACAGTTCGCTCTAGTAGGGTAGGCTTGCCTAAAGAGATTTGTGATAAGAAAAGGCAGTCAAAAAGCTTAAGAGAGGGGAGTCTTTGTACAGGCAGAAAGGAAATCTAACGTGCGTGACATAGCGTGACAGGAAGCCAGTTGGTGTTTTAGCTACAATTCCCACCAGTGCAACGGATTCAAGTTTAGTGCAGCGCTCAGTGAAAGAAAGTGGCCATTGGCAAAAGAAAGACTTCACTCGACCAGGTGTTATAGACCTCTATAACACTTATATGGGTGGTGTGGATGTTTCTGATCAGAGGACAGTTGCTTATGCCAGACTGATGAAAGGAGTTGTCTGGTATTACAAAGTTTTTTTTTTTACATGGTAGAGGTTTGTGTGTCAAATGCACACATTCTTCAAACCAAATCCCAAAACCATGCCAGTACAACCAGTTTAGAGTTTAGGAAGAAGGTAATAAGTCAGTTAGTTGAAGGGAAGAGCTTCAGGAAGGACAAGAGTTTGGTTCAGGCCCCTGTTGTTATTCCAGAGATAAGGTTCAACCATGACCATTTTCCATCATCTCATCAGCAATGACACCACGTCCACATGTAAAGTGCATGTACAGAATGTAAAAACCATTTACAGCTGTGCCATTTGTGGTGTCAGAATGTGTGTTGAGCCTTGTTTTCTAAGATACCACACAATGCAAAACTATTATTTTGATGATGATGCATGTGATGGCCCACGACGGCTCAAAGAAGGGATAGGGAGGCCCTTTCAAAGAGGAAGGAAGAGAGTATTGAGAAACTAACTCTTCTTGTGTAAAAAAAAAAATATTTCTATGCTGTAAAGGTACCCAATAAGTTGTTGTATTCAAACCCTGAAAAAAATTTTTCGATTCCTTCTTCCTGATAAAAGAGATTTATTCTTCACAGAAAATATACATTATACTTCAATTGTCTGTTATCTGCAGGTGTCTGTAATAAAGAAGAGACTTGGCAAGCATTGTTGTAACTGTGCCTATTTTTGAGTGAAATAAACACCACCCCCCTTGGTATGCAAAGGGTTAAAGCATGACACTGAAAGAAACCTTAAAAAGGCCAATAAAGGAATAACAACAGTAGTCGTGAACTCCCAAGACAAAAGTGCATCACCCATGGTTACTAAGACAAATGGCTTTGTCAAAAACAAAAAATCCGTATTAAATTCCACCATTTTACACCTTCACAAGCTGACACTGGTTGGCAGAACGATAATATCAGGGTGTATCAAACAGCTTCAGCCTATAGCACAACAACAAAAGTCGTAGAAGACATTATACTTGTTTCAATAGATGTGACAAGCCTGTATAAAAATCTGCCTCAAGAGGAGGGAATGCACACAGTATGCAGAGCATAAGAAGCATTCTACAGAAATAAAAATGCACCTTACCAAACCTTGACATGGAAATGAGCATGACTTCACCCACCAGTGCCTTAGAGATTTGTTTTGCAGTGTTGCAGATTTCGGTAACAAAATCCAGCGCAGTTACTTCACAACCTCCCATGCAAAAGGGAGAATAAGGCACCACAAGTTCTCATCTAAAACAAAAGGTTATCCAACCAGTGCTACATCGAAAAGCCACATTAAAAAAGTACCAAGGAGATGCAAGATTATCTAAATGAAAATTTCACTTTGGCCTTCTGCCTCAACGTATTTGTCTACAACTAAATCAGAGAACTTGAAAAAAACACCTCTTTCTTTGCCATTTTCATACTGGTGATCGCTCAGTAAACACGAACGGACCTAACCTCAGAAGTTTAAAAGGGAAAGGTATCAAAAGAATACATTCCTTAAGGACTACTACAAAACAAGGAAAAGTGCTCAAATGTCATCGTTCCTACTATTGCCTTTCCTGCTCACTGGAAACTGCCATCTGCTGTGAAAGTTCCTTTGGATGACTAGGAGGAGCTTAGCATTGCAAGCAATAACAAGACAAACAAAAAAAAGAATCTCTTGTACTAACCGCAGACCTCCCAGTAGAAGAATTGTAGTCGCAGTTGCAGCAAATGCATACTCTTCCTAGGATTACGGGGCTGTCAGATTCCCTCACATAAGAACGAACCACAAAAGGGGGCAAGGCCCAACACTTTCATGTGCCATCTGGGTGACGGTACATCTCATGCAGATTGGCTTTTCACAGTAATAATAGTAACTTGAACGTATGAAAACCTGTTTCATTTTGTAATGCCTGCCTTGAAAAAGGCTTTTGTCTTTGACGAAGCAATAGCTTTTACAACATGAAAAGTTCAAGACTGTTTCACAGAGTAGAATCGCATGTGATAACCTCGTTAATTATGATACAACCATCTACCACAATAAAAATTCTGGTATTTCGTAACTGTTCAGTATTCAATGATTGTACTAAACTCCAAGGAAACTTAGAGCTTTCCTTCTAATCAACATTTGGTGAGTTGATATTTATTGTACTTTAATTTGTTCAACTTGTCCCAGATGTATCAGGGAAAGACAGGGGGAAGTGACTATAGAACATGAGGATCGACTCGGCTGAGCATTTTGCATTTTCATTTATGTACCGCAATACCCAATTTCGCACAAAAACCCAGTCTAAATTTAGGATGAAAAAGGCAGATTCATCACCCTTGGTAAGGTTACACTGACGCATTAAGGTCACAGTGAAGCATTCTCTCTATTGGAGAGTAATCCAGATCAAGAAAATTGTCATATATACCGCAATCTGTACTAATTGAAACTGTCTCTCCTTTTTGCTGGATACTTAGGACTTTTGCAGTATTTAAAAACGATCATGTATAAAAAAGAAATTGAGTGGTTATTTTTTTTTGTAATTACAATTATAATTTGGACTATTTTAGCCGCTTTGCTTCTATTTATTATCCTTACATGATACAGTTATTCAGTATCAGATCACAAGTAAGATAAAAAATCTGGAAATTTTTCTGACTGGCTCAAAAACAAAAACTATGAAAAGCTCCGATCTGGTTGGTTACAGATTGGGTTTTATGTCAATTCGTATGTAAAAAAACGTAAATTGTTTACTAGAAAAAGGTTAATAATTATTTTGAAGATTGGATTAGGTAAGGTGCCTTCTGGAAGGAGTAAATAAAACTAGAAAGTCTGAAGAGTGAATTTAAATGGATCTCATCTACGCTTAAGTCTAATGAATCTTCACGTAGCAGACAAACCACACCCTGACACGAAAAGCACTCAAAACATCTGTGACAGCATTCCATTCTGACTGTTACGTCTTCGAGTTTATTAGTTTTAAACAACAATAATGAAAGGGTGTATGGAATAAGCCAAGAAAACTAGAAAAAGGTTAATTTTGACGATTGGATTAGGTAAGATGCCTTCTGGAAGGAGTGTAATCAGTTAGCAGAGGTAAAGTTAATTTTGAAGAGCGATACCTCTAACTGCGAGTTAATCATTAACATTACATAGGATAATCAGATAAGCCCCCTATTTTTATAGAGATTATATTTACGAAGGTGTTAAGACCTTAGTATTGTGTGTGTCAGTATATTGTTTGCAATCTAAAACAAAGACAAAGGAGACTAGTCAGTAAGGTAATTAAGATTTTTTTCCCTTTCCTTTTGCTTTCATCTTTTATAATTTTCATGTCTTGAGCTTCGTAGTTTAAAATTACTCATTTGTACTCAACATCTTGCTTTACAATTGTTGTTTTATTTTGACTAGTATATTTCATTTAAGACCCATTTTAATCGTTATTTGCACTTTAGTTTTACAGTCAATCATCAATTAAATTCTTCTGTTTAATTACATGCAAATGGTCATTGATAATGACTTCTCAGTTTTGGTGAGCATATTGTAAGTGTTCTTTACTAGGGATTCATTTACTGTGATCACCATTAGCTGTAATTCCCCTATAATTGGATTGATGACAACAGTAATAGAAGTTGTTAGGTAGACTGTTATTGAGTATTTGGCAATGAAAGGTTGTGTTCAGCTAACAACAGTTCTCAGCAAAGAGAAAATAAGGTTTTCTGTCTCATCTGTTAATGACTGAGATGCCATTTCAGTGGTTTATTGATGAGAAGTCAAACCACCAAAGCTATTAATCTTTCATAGAGGGCACACGTAAAAAACCTTGATGAAAAAGTCAACAGGTTTCTTTCTTCAAATCATTGTAAGGCACATTGGGCTTTTAAATGCGTCATACAAGAATGTATTTATTATTATTATTACTATTATTATTAAGCTTTGAAGAAAGAAATAAAAAGTCTGAACAGTGAATTTAAACGGTTCTCATCTGCGCTTAAGTCTAATGAATCTTCATGTAGCGGACATAAACCACACCCTGACGAAAAAGCACTCAAAACATGGCAGCATTCCATTCTGACTGTTACGTTTTCAAGTTTATTAGTTTTAAACAACAATTAATAATGAAAGGGTGTATGGAATAAGACATCATTCATGAGGATTTGGCATTGAAAGGCTGTATTCAGCTAACAACAGTTATCAGCAAAGAGAAAATAGGGTTTTCTGTGTCATCTGTTAATCACTGAGATGCCATTTCAGTGGTTTATTAATAAGAAGCCAAACCACAAATGTAAAAAACCTTGATGAAAAAGTCAACAGGTTCTCTTTTTCCTACTAGAAAAAAAATTAACTAAAATGGCTCCTCACAATACATCATGGACACACCATACAGCAAAAGGGGTTATTGAAAGAGACTTTTGTAACGTGGATATGTTTGTAATAGTGTTCTGTACCATTGCATTCAAGGTGAGTGCAAATATCGAGGGTGCCTGACTTGCACTACATATGGGGCCATCTCATAGCCTCTATGACTACGTACAAGAGTTTGCTCAAGTTGGTTTGACCTGGGCAAGAAACAGAGCCATGCTGTACTCCTTAGTCTTAACATGCTTTACTGTGTGGAGGCACATATAACCAATTAATTATGGAAGGCACTTTTGTAGCCATTGATCATGTCTGATAAACACACAAAGCTTTGTGTTTATAACACACTACAATTTATTTTGTCCTTATTTCCGTATCACAGAGGAGCTCAACAATCATCAACTTAACTACTGTAGTACCAGCTTAGAGCTTTTCATTTGGATAAACGCTTTGGTAAGGAAAATTACTTACGAAATAAATGCCAAGGAAAAAATCCATTTCTCCAGATTATTAAAAGCAAGAAAACAACAAGACAAGAAACTCACAAAAAAAATAATAGAGTCAACATCAGTTTTCTACTGCAAAGCGAGCTAACCCATGGTCCAGTAAGGAAACAATTTTAGTGGAGTACGTCCGTCTTTACTTAGCCTGACTTTCATCAGATTCATTCGAGTCGTTATTACTCCCTCAGCAACGTCTGAATCGACCAGCCGTTAATGATACTTAATTATGCGAATGTTTAGACAATAAATCAATCAAAATCACTACCGGCTTTCGGGTAGCGAGTGACATCACTGGATGGCATTAATGGCAGGTCGATTCAGACGTTACTGAGGGAGTAATAACAACTCGAAGTAATCAGATGAAATTCAGGCTAGTCTTTACTAGGATGTTGCCAACAGTGATGTCTGGCCAAGCCTCAAAACCTCAAGTTCTTGGAAAGAGTGCGCCAATTTTAAGGGCAACTGTTCGCCCCTAGAGAACAGGTGAATAAATGGATTTTCCAGTTTACACTAATATTATCAATTTGTTTTTTTTTCACTTTTATCCAGTTTAATACTCCTGTTAATACTCCTACAAAAGACACCAATGTTGACAGGATTAGGGAAGCAAGATAGTGAGTCCAGTGAAAAAAAAATTGACGGCGTTTGACTCAAACGTTCATCTTGGTATCTTGAGAAATGACATCATGCACCACCTTGGCCTACAAAATTTGAGGACCTAAAGAACGATAGGATGAAGGAAATTACCTTCACCAAAAAGACTCTTCACAACCCATTGGACACCTTCTAGCAATTCAATCCATTGTTGGGATGTGCCTCTGCATTCATTAACTACATGTATTCCTTCATTGGTTACCTTTGATTTAACAGAAGTTGTAAGTGCGGTGGAAAATTTAGCCATTAACCTTGTTTCAATCATGCAGCGTAGCAAGGTACTTGACACAATTGGAAGATTCCATTCCATCTTTGAGTTCTTTGCTGAATTTGGCTTGATTGCCTCTGAGTCTAGGTGTGACTGTGGTTTTGTGATACTGTTGAAAGAAAGGCAAAATGTCGCCAATGGTTTGATATGGGAATTTCCAGTAAGGCAGTGTTGGAAGAGGCGATCTAAAAGAGCTGGATCATTCTTTGAAAATTCAAAGTGGATCCTACAACTGCGGCTGGCACTTACACCATAGAGGACCTTTGGAACCAAATGAAGAAAAAGCTGAAGAAGAAATTTTCAGGTTACCTCAACCAATTCAACTGGCCGTGACTGCACCCAGGAAATGCTTCGAGAACAGGCTACACCACATTGACGAATTATATCCTGTAACTAAGTTCACTGGGTTGATCTCCCAAAGAAAATTGGCTCTTTAAGTAGCCACTAGATAAGATAAAAATCAATGCCCAATACATACTAACAAACATGCTTGATTTATTTTTTATTGAAAAAGGCGTGATGTTTTGGCAAATGTGTCGCCAATATCCATCCTTAGAAGACAAATCCAGCCCTTCATTTAGTGTTACATCAAATTTTAGCACGATCCATTGATGAGTCATCAGCATTCACCGGAGCATGAAGCTTGTGCAATGCGAACACCACACGAATCAAAAGAAGGGGCAACAACTGAATTGAAAGAAACACCTGTAGGAAAAGCACTCCAATCAAAGAAAGACTATCGTCAACTCATGGGAACACTGTTTAAAAAATAATCAAATGGTTATCAACTCTGGTTTTCCCACAGTAAATTGAAGGAAATGATAGAAATTCACATTGTTTATCGATATATTTAATATGCTATCTTTTCTTTGGAAACACAATACTTTTCTTGCTGTTAACAAGTGCTTTCTGGCCCGACGAGACTTGTGCTCTTTCAGAAACAATGGATCTTCGCACTCTCGAGCTCGGACCCGATTAATTACGAAGTCCGTCTGCAACGAGTGAGCAAGTGACTCCTTTGCATATCCCCGACACTGCAATAACTTGTGCTACACTCGCGCGTCCCCATGAGTTAAAAAGTGGATAACCATCAGAAGAAAAGACTGCTCATTACAAATGTGTACTGGGCTACAGCTCTCAGGCACTGGGCTAGTAAAGTAGGAATGCCAGCTAGCTCACGGGAATAAAGACTTCAAAAAAATTTGAGCCCTGAGATGTCCCTCTCTATATTATTCAGGACATTCCCATTCTTAAAAATGGCAACCCTGATGAGTACTGAGGCAAGTTTCATTTGCTGAGCAAACCTGGAGCAATTAAGGAAGAAAGGGAGCTGTTTCAAATCATCAATGGTAATGTGTTTTTCCCATTGACAGCATGGCTGCAAAATAATCTGGGCTACACCAACTGGCAACAAGGAATCCTTAACCCTGATGTTATTTTGCCTAAGCAATGGTGGGACTCCTCAGCTTATCATAAGTTGGATTATTCTTTGGCAGGGCTGAGTTCCCAGCAAGGCAGAAAAGCAAGCACGCCAAGAGGATTTTATACTTAACAATCTTGATCTGAAACACAGCATTTGGTTTTACTTTGATCTACAATATAGCAAGTGGCTTGAACAGAATAGACTGCCAAAAGAAAAATCGCATACTCAGTGAGAATGAAGGACATGGAAGAAACTTTAACAATAACATGCAAGACCTGTCTCCACAAACAAAAGCAAAAACCACTGCAAGAATTTCATTTCGGGACTTTACCGATGCCTTTAATGCCGTTGGGCTGGTACTAATGATGTCCATTCACATATTGGTCATTAACTGCTTGATGCATAATCCAGACGTCTTTGCTGAGCGGAGCGTCCGAGCGCCAAGTACGGAGAAGTTCAAGGCGGATCCCACCTTTAAAAATATGATGAGGTATCTGATTGATCAGATACTTATGAGACGACGTACCGTAAAACTATCTACCAACGACTGGGATTGTGCAGCGTACTTGGATGAAGAGGAGGAGGAAGACACAGAGCAGCGGCGCCCCAGCAGATCAAAACGAAGCCTCGCCCATCCACATCCCAAAAGTGGACAATAATCTAACCCTGCAGCATCAACGTCAAGAAATGTTGTGTGTTCCATAACATTATCAAGTTCAGTTTTAATTAAGTCAAATTACTATATTGACATTGATCTTATCAAGATTTAATGATCAAAACATTGATGATGACAGATACGAAACAACTGTCAAAAAAAAGTACCTCAAGGGACACCCTTGCATTTGGCAATAAGGTATGTAGAGATGCAATTGTACTGGGAAATACATGTACTCTGACCATTAGGCAAGTTTACAACCTTGCAAAGGCAGAAGAAATTACCAAAGCCCAAATGAAGATTACTACGTAAGGTGAAGGTAAACATTACCAAGCCTCCATATGATGTTATGACCAGCAAAAATAAGCTAAGTCAAACCAAAGTTACCTACAGAGAAACCACACCAATTCCAATTCACGTCCAAGGGCTGCTTTAGATCAGGAAACGTGGTGTTGTAAATTTCAAGCCTTTGTAACCTACCCACAGATGCAGCAATTTGACTTCCTCCGCTTCCTTGACCTTCCCACCTGACTTAATTTGTATGCCCTTCTGGAGTCAAAGTAACTCCCTCTGTAACCTCAGTGGAGTCATAAAAATGTTGTTGTAAAAAGACAGAGTGTGCCTGGTGACAAAAGATTGTCATGCTAATGTCTTGCTGTCAGTGTCAGAGATAAAATATTATTACTATTTTATCCATGGTTTGAATAATCACTTCAAGACAGCAGTTGTTGCATTAATGATTAAGCTCTATTTTAAGGTCTATAAGTGCCTACGATGCTTTTCCAGTTGCCCCCAGGTGGACAATGCACTGATCTGGGTTTGGAGTTTTGTAAATTTAGCGGTAGTTCATTCATTGGGATAAACAGTATAACTTGGATCGTTTAAGTGGATAAGCTGAGCGACATATAACTTTGTTGAAAGACACAAGGCCAAGAATATCACCAACAATCAGGAGTTTTGAAAAACAAGTGGCATTCTCACACATACTGGTATATCTCAGCTGTGATAGCTTTTGTTTCTTTTCCTCCAAACAAGAGTTGCTGTGGGGGCACAAAAGAGACAACATACTTTACTCAGTTTGACAGAGACTCACAGCACCTTTGTGGTCTAAACAGACAGATTTTGTTTGCACCCTTTATCATCTGTCATTTTCACATAATCAATGCCATGGAAACATCAGATATGAGGATAACCACTTAGTTTCTTTATGTGGTATCCATATTTAATATACTTGGAACATAACTTCAAAGCAGCCACCTCATCACATTTCACTGTGTTATTAACCTCAAGACACCCCAAAATCACCAAGGAGGGCAGATGGAGTAACAGACCAAGAATTTCAAATAATGCGCATTTCTTATGGTAAAGATCACACAGCTCAGAAAAGCTTCAAAGAACAAATTGTGTTGCAGTTGTGGATAAACAGGGCACATAGTAGAGTTGTGCAAGGATTTGTTACCTACCAGTCACATTACTGGATTATGTACAGAAGTACTGGACCAAATACTGCAGAAATGCAGTTTAGACTTAATACTAATTCACAGGTAAACCTCAGTTCATCTCTTAATCCTCTTATCTCTTTCTGGACAATACGGCCTTATTTAAACAAGTAATTATTGACATTTTATTAACTGTATGTCAATAAATACATGAACAAATGAATTAAAAAAGGTAATAATAAACCTCTTCCGTTATGTCTGATGTCTGTGGGCTTGTTTTGTAATGACGACAGAACTCCACCTTTCCACCCCCAAGAAAAAAAAATAACAAAAAAACAACAGACTTACACTAATTTGTTAAGATATCTATTCTTCCCTTTTCTCCTCAATTTTAAGAAGATTCCAACCATTTTCAATCTTGGGTGATGCAGAAGTCCCGCCTTCTGTTTATATGGAACTGCTTCCCATTGAAAGGTCAGAATATGGATGTT
>CALNXK010000181.1:542500-597500 GCA_942486035.1 Porites lobata | reverse complement strand
TAAAGAACTTTTTCTGAAGGCTCCTCAGATCACTTAATTATGGCCAAAAGCCCTTAGGGAAGAGGATACATGTCCCTATTATCTCCCTTAGGGGGTAAAGGGTTAAACCGGTGCGTGTTTGTGGGAACCAAGTCCAATAAAAGACTGATCAAAAGAGGAAGGCAACGAAATCACCTTTGGATCAAATGCTTGTAAATTGTAAATAAAGTTCCTACTAAGTGATGTTTTTAATTTACAAAAAGGTTACTTTTTTCATTTTTTTCCCACTGATTTGAGTTTGGATTTGGTCGGTGAACAGCGCTAGATATATGCCTCAACGCTTTGCCTCTTGGTATATATCCACCCCGATTCACCTCCCCTTCGGGAGATAGTTGTACAATATTTAGTGCCAATTTATTTTTGTGAGGCAGCACATGTGTTAGTTGGCATTTCATTGTACATTTTGCATCCATTTGCTTGACTCGAAACGATTAATTCTTTGGAATATTTTTTAAAAAAACAATGTGACAGTAACTTACAGATGTACTTGGAAGTGAAGTGATAACCCTGGCTGGGCCTGAATCTGATCCACATAAATGGCTGCCCAGCTATACACTGATGTTTACCCATGTCTTTTATGTATACGTACAAAGGTGACAGCACACGGACAAGACAAGCAGCAAAACTTCAACCTTGGATTTGGGACAAGATTTTTCAATGTCATTTTTTTTGTCTGCAAAGCAAAACAATAACACCAGCAATAATTCAGACGGTAGCTTCCTACAACGGCGACATTAGTGCTTGGTGTTCCACAGGCGACCTGAAGAATTGTTCTGCTGGGTAAGAAAAATACCGCGAGCCAGCCCTTTGGGAACAGTGCCAAGGAAAACGAAAAGAAATGAAACCTTACAAGACAAAAATAACGATAACCTACTTTCTGAACGCCTGAAAAAAAAAAAAAACGGGTTTAGGAACTAGCAAATTGAGCCTTCTGCATTTGATACAAACTTGAGAGGCTGTGTGCCACAGCCATTAAACAGCTGTTGTTCCGAAAGCGTTCTTAGCCTTACCTGAGGACAAGTGAATGAAGCAGTCGTACAAACAAATACCAACAAAGCAATGAACTTTGGTTTGCTGGTGTTTACTAGCAGGTAGAAAATTACTTCATGCTGAGTTTGCAACAAAATCGTAAAAATGCACTTGACGAAATCCCCGAAATGTTTGTAAATTGTAAATAAAGTTCCTACTAAGTGACATTATTTTTTAATTTACAAAAAGTTACTTTTTTCATTTTTATCCAGGCGTTTCAATAAAAATTGAAGTAGCCACCAAGTTTGAATAGAATACCTGACTATATTAACAAGAGGTCATTTTTTCCGTACCTCTACGGGGGTCTGAGGGCATCCTCCCTCAAAAAAATTTGAAATTTCAAAGCCCTAACAAGGGATTTTCAGCGTTTTGGAGACTAAATTGAGCACGAAAGAGTGTGTTTTTCATTCAAGACAATGTAGCTTTCATTCAACTTCCAATTATCCACACAACTTACAAGCAATGAACGAGGCGTACATTTAAAGGAGAATAAATTACGTGTAAACCTCCAAAGAAACTTGTGAAGAATTGACTGAAATACAGCGTTTGCATAACTAAAGCATAACTAAATACCAGTGGGCCTTTACGTTTCCATTCAGGTTTTATGATATTTTATTTGTTTACGACATCATAAGCATGAGTTGCTTCTTCTTTCGGGGAGAAAAGTAGCCAACTTCTCTGATCAAAATTACTGACATATTTCGTCGGTAGTCGGTGCTTATTGAAACCCCTGTTTATCCAATTGATTTGAATTTGGATTTGGTCAGTGAACAGTGCTAGGTATATACCTCGACGCTTTGCATCTTGGTATATCACCACTAATCACCTCCCCTTCGGGGGACAGTTGTATACTATTTACTGCCGGCAGATGTGTTAGTTGGCATTTCACTGTACATTTTGCATGCATCCATTTGCTTGACTCGAAACGATTAATTCTTTTGAATATTATTTAATAAAACAATGTGACAGTAACTTACTTGGAAGTGAAGTGTTAACCGTGGCCTGAATCCGATCCACATAAACGGCTGCCCAGCTGTCCACTAATGTTTACCCATGTCTTCTATGTATACGTACAAAGGCGACAGCACACCGACAAGCAGCAAAACTTCAACCTTGGATTTGGGACAAGATGTTTTAATGTCATTTTTTTTTGTCTGCAAAGTAAAACAATAACACCAGCACAAAATAATTCAGACGGTAGCTTACTGCAACGGAGACGTTAGTGCTTGGTGTTCCCCATAAGAGTTGTTTTGACAGGCAAGAAAAATGTCGCGAGCTAGCCCTTTGGGAACAGTGCCGAGGAAAACGAAAAGAAATGAAACCTTACAGGACAAAAATAACGATAACCTACTCTCTGAACGCTTGAAAAAAAAACAAACGGGTTTAGGAACTGGCAAATTAAGCCTTCTGCATTTGATACATCAAACTTGACAGGCTGTGCGCCACAGCCATCAAACAGCTGTTGTTCCGAAAGGGTTCGTAACCTTACTTGTAGACAAATTTTCGTTTACAACTGCTCGCAGGTCATATTTTTGTCATTAACAGAAAGAAGTACGTCCCATATATGCGAATAAATCCCGGAATAAATGCAACAAATACCTGCCAAGGTCTTACCACGGTGCGCTGCTCTTCTTCACATGTGAGCAGATGTCACGTGTTACAGGCAAATGAGCAGCCGTTTTTCGGGTCAGCGGTTAAGATCAGTTGAGGAGTGACGTAGTGTCGACGTGTCGACGTGTCGACGTTGGTAGCGGAAGGTGAGCAAGGTTCCCTTGCTCTCTCTATCCTAGCGTGCGAAAACATCCGTTTCTCCCCAGGTTATCTGTATCCGGATAAGCCAGAATCGAAAAATAACAAGCGCGAGAGAGACGATCGGAAGAAAAAGCTAGCGTCTTCAGCTAGTATTCAAATTGGGTAACAATCATTTCTCCAACCCAACTTCATTATTACATGACCTTGAGATCCGAATGCCGTGGTAGGATCTTAAGAGAAGAGAAAGTAAAATCCACTATTGGCCAGTCTACTTTTACATTTGAAAATTCACAGGAGCAAAGGATTGGAACGAGTTACCCAATGAATTGCGGGCTGATGGCCCAACCGTTAGTATCTTTAAAGGAAAGACATTCTTTGGCAAGAACAAGAAAAAACACAGCATAAATGTAGATTGCAGATTAATTTATTTCATTTTTTTTAACACCTTTTTTATTTTAAATATTAGTCTTCCCGCTTTTTTGCTATGTATACTATTGCTTTTTTAATCTTTAGATGTTTTATTGCTGCACATAGGTTTATACCAACTGCTTTTTTTAATACTAACCCATTTTTGCAGTATAAATAAAGTATTTATTTATATTATTATTGGTTCCTTTATTTTTTAGGATCATTTTAAGAAGAAGCGTCTTTTTAAAATATTTGGCTATAACAAATGCCAAAAAACGTTTTAAGAAACGTTAAAAAAGTTTAAAAATATACCACATTTCGACGTCCTCGCCGACATCATTATCAAGTTAGAGAAATACAGTATGAATGTTCTATAAACTCAAGATATACAATAGAGTGATTTTAACCCGTGAAACATATGATAACTACCAGTGCAAAACAGATACAAGTAAATAATAGTCAGCACAATATTGCGTTTATTATTCCACTATTATGTCATTTTACCATATAAGGTCAAGAGAACAAGCAAAATACGAGGCCGTAATACACCGTAGTGTCCTGGTTTAACCGGTTTACAACTGGGCGAATACCGGCGGATGCAAAAGGAGCAACTGTGGCTGACAGAATCAGGATGTTTTGGATACTCTCATTAGAAAATAGAAGCCAAAATACCATTTTTCTTTTGCAGTAAAGTAATTAACCTCTCATTCAATGGTTTGGTATATAAATTAATACGCGCGGACATTTGTGACCCTCCACAGGAATTTGATGCTAAAGGTGAAAGCACGCTCACGAGACGCTTCCACGACACGCTTAGCGTGCCGTAGATCACGGATATGCGCATATTAAATTGAAAAAACAAAGATGGACACACTTGCCTTTGTTTTGGTAAATTGAACACGCTGGAACTTTTGTTTTTTTGTAGCGTGCCATGTGTCACGGTAAGTGTGCGAATTATAGCACGCTTAGCGTGCAATTTGGGTAAGACACGCTGAACACGCTTGATTATTAAAACTGCTAAGATGATAAAAATGGCTTGGGTTTTCAGCGGATTTAATCAGCATTGATAACTGGTCGAAGTGAATCAAATATACCAATTGAGACTGTTTTGGAATTTGATCGTAACCGTAGCCATTTGAAAATCACCCTTAATGGTCGTCTAGCCTGGAATTAACGCGCGATCAGTGTAAACCAATTCCTCCGGCTGTCGGCTGTTGACCGGAATCGCAAAGAGGCCTGCTATCGCATGCGAGGCACTGAAGTTATGTTGACTGAAAATTATAGTTATGCCACCGGAATACTTATTAGCAGTAATGCACAGAGAAATGAAGTTGAATAAATTAGTTTAATATATTTCTTTAAGCCATACTGACAAACGAACGAAGGTAAATCGGAGAAACAAAAACTGCCTAGAATTTTCTATATCTTGAGGAAGGCTAAACATTTCTATATGACCGTTCCATGCATGTACAATTTTCGAAGTTTATCTAATAAATTCCTTACGATTTCTGAAGTGCCCCTGACGGACCTGACGAACGAGGCGCTATCAATCATAATTTATGTGAAGATATCTCGTTACGCCATGCTAAGACAAATCAAGCGCTGTAAACGTGTACTATATCTCGTTCTTCACAGGACGAAAAAAAAAAAAAGGATAGGTAAACTAAAAGCACTGTAGAATACTAGTAGACTCCGTTGCGAGAAACACAGAGGCAAACGTGTTTCCGTTAGCGGGTACATCATGGTAAGCCCGTTCTTCCACGTTTCCATCGCTGCGTTCATAACAGACGAAACAATAACGATAATTCAGGAGTACTATAGAATATATTTCGTTTTTTTAAACTTTGATGAGACAAAACAAGCGCGATAAGTTTCAGGTAATACCATGCTAGGAGATGTTGGATGTTGAGCATGGTGAAATTTCAGGACTCATTAGTGACGATTGCGGCGACGTAAATCTTGCGCCATAAGTTTGATTCGCCCTCATTTATGGAACAATGGGATAATGTTCGTACAAAAATAAGCAATAAGGGTAGAGGGAAAAGAAGAACAGTCGTAAAAAGGCTTCAAAGGCAAATTTAAGTTAAATTAAGAATTTTCTGAGATAAGGTCATTGATTTTTTTTCCGTGAAGTTAAGATTGTAATACTTAGTGTACGTATCTTTCTCTGGCATGGCGTTTGTTTTGTTTCTCATATGCAATGGAAGGTTAGCATTTTGTGAATATTTCTTTAGAAATTAGTTTCTGTGTAAAAATTTGGTTGTAAATATAAAAGCGACTGTTTTTTATGTCTTATCTTAAATTCCGTTTTGTTTTAATTTAGTCCTCAAGGCACTACCAAGTTTCAGGGGGATGACAAATCCACTCGTGCATCAACGTAACATAGGCATTTAAAAGACGCGGTAAACTTGCGCGACATACTAAAAACTTATTTTCGCCCCGCTTATAGTCTGCTACACAGCCGTTTTCAGTGGAAGGAGCGTTGCGTGACGGCACTAAAACGGCCGTGTAGCAGACTACTTAAGACACTTAAATAATTGTAGGGCGTAATACTTCTGATGACGCTAATGATGGTTGTAAAACAAACGGCAATCACAAGAAAGACAACAGGGCCGAGTTGTTCAAAGCTGGGTTAAGATAACCCAGGGTTAGTGCGAGATTTGAATTCAGATTTGAAAGCTTAAAAAGCATTTCAGTTTTAATTCTTTTTGTCTACAAGTTGATGATGGCAAGCTCAGTAAATAAACAGAGAAAATTATCCGAGAAAATGCTTTTGAACACAAGAAAAAGAAATCAGGGTTAAATTTAACCCCGGGTTAAGCGCGAATCGGCCTTCGAACAACTGGGCCCAGGATGATTACGGAATTTGGACAATAAGACTGAAGCATACGCGATGTACTATTTCAAGAAGAACAGATTTGCATAAATTGTTTAAATGCCGGTTTCGCTTTTTGTGTTATTGCCGGCCGGATCAATTAAGCAACATTGCAACCGTGCTGGAATTTTGGTACATCTAGATTTAATTTGATCACTACGATCCTTGCAATCGCTAAAAAATAAATACAATTTAGCGATCCTGGCACTTGATCGCTGTTTGATCGCTGCGATTGCTGCGATCGGCGAGAAAGTGACTAAAGTCCGAAAGATCACTGTTTCTGAGAAAATTGCAAATGTGTTATAAATTAAGGAAAATTAAGATAACCTTTGCACAGCTTCGTCGGTAAACATTTCTGGAAAAAACTTTGATTAAGCAATGCTAATAAAGTTCTACCCATAAATCCACTAGGTCCCACCATTCACTGTTTATACTTTTCAAGCGACAACATTTTTTCAATCAGATACTATCGCTGCGATCGCTGAGGTAAAACTTTTTCCTTCTCGATACTTACCAAAAAAGGATGCGTCCATAATCATTTGCGGTTCCTTTTTGTAGAGGAAATTTATTTAACTTATAAATAGCACGCCTTGCGTGCTTTTGCGCGCACTGAAAGCGTCTTGTGCTTTTTCGCACGGGGCTTTTGTTTGAAAACTTTAACACGCTCTTTTGTTCGACTTGCTCACGCTTAATTGTCTCAAGCGTGTCCTCTGAAACAAAAGAAACTGCTAATGAGGCGAGATTGCAAGCGTGCTAAAGCGTGTTAAAATAAATTCTTTTGTTTTAAAGTGAAGGCGTGTCGTGCGCGTGCTTTCACCTTTAGCATTAAAATCCTGTGGAGGGTCACATTTTGCTAATTGTTAACGTCATTCTCACAGACAGAATCAGGATGTCTCTGAATACTCTTACCAAAAGATAGAAGCCAATTGCCACATAATTTTTTTTTGTAGTGGAATAATAAACCTCTTATTTGATGGTTTAGCATATAATACGAGCGGACATTTTGCTCATTGCTCGTATTTTTCCTCGTCCCTGCGGGGCTCGGAAAAATACAACGCAACTCGCAAAATATCCGCACGTATTATATGCTAAACCATCGAATAACGCGTATGTATTCTACCACCTATTTTAAGGGTTAAGTAAAATCACTCTAGCTCATTAAAAAGAGACGTAACATACAAAAATATCTTAGAACTTAAAAGGACTTAAGCATAAACGTTGTCACTCTGAGTATTAAGGCTAGGCCTTAGTTATTTGATGAATAACATTTCGTAAACGAGGAAGTCAAATTTTCCGTGCCACTTCTTAAGAACACGAAATTGACTCTCCTTAAAAAGTTTTAGTCACCGTGAGCTTCTAAAACATGTTACGTCTGTTACCGATAGCTGAATACTTGTGTTCAGCAATGCGTTGATGAAGATGTCGGACTGAGCATCACACAGATTACACGCAAATTCATAAACTTCACAATGCTGAATTAGAATGAATCGCGTTTTGCAGCAGGAACGATTTTACCGATTTCTATTTTCAGTTGGGGTTGGTATCCTTAATGAAGAATGGTGGAACTTTAACTTGTTCTTGAATTGTAGGTCTAAGACCGTTTGAGATATCTGCATATATTTAAAAGAGCCTTTTTACGAAAAATGTAACAACTTCGAATTCCCACGACAGATTTTTTCCCTAACTGTAGCAAATAAGCCGCAGAGCTCTCTAATTTTATATCTCCAAGTTTGAAGACAGTGCTGGTCAATTTTAACCTTTAAATTCTACGTTATAAACATATCTTAATAGCGTAAAAGTTGACGCACAAATAGAGCCGGGAAGAGTGCCAATGGACTATCTCCTATCTGCAAGGGTATTCTTACCCAAAGCTTTATTGCAAGAAACTGAATAATCAGAGACCTACGACAAATACAGTTAGTCCTACAGGAAGAACGACTTTATGCTGACTGCGGGCTGTGGGACGACATTAAAGGACTTCTATTTATCAATGTCAGTGTGTATTTTCCTCTTTCTTTTCGAAAAATATATTCAAAAAGGCAAAATATAGCATATACGGAAATATCCTACCAGTTTTTTGCACCGAAGGTTCCGGTTTTTAGGAGAAACAAAGCATCCAACTCCAGTACTTCTAAGCATCCATTGTTTCAGCGGCAATGAAGGGCTGAATGAAAACCGTTGTACTTGGTAATTTATTCAAGGTTTTTAGACTTGCGATCACATTGGCACGAGCAGTTTTCCATTGGGGATAATGAGAAGAATAAGGCAAATGTCATTTTTTTTCTTCATCTCTAAATGGTAAACTGCCCGAGTAAATGTGGTGGCGAGTCCAAAAAGCTTGAATTAACAGCTGAATTAATTACCAAATACAAAGGTTTTCACTGTAGGTGGGAAATGGATGGTTGGAATCGAAGTACTGGAGTTGGCGGCTTTAATTCTCCTCTGAAACGCGAACCTGCGATGCTAACAACTCTTGAGAGTTTTTCGTATATGGTTTATTTTGCTTTCTTAATAGTTGTTTCTAAAAGAGAGGGATAAATACAAAGTAAGTTTGAAGAATAGAAGTTCCTTTAATCTCACTGCGCACTCAGCATAACGTTGTTCTTCTTGTAGTGCTTCAGCTAGCTGTAGTCGCTGTAGGTTTCTGATTACTCAGTTTGTTGTAATCAAGCTTTGGGTAAGACTAATACCCTTTCAGATAGGAGAGTTCGAGAGAGTGTCCGTCGGCACTCTTCCTCTATGTGCGTCAGCTTTCAAAAATGTGTTAGCAAAGCATTTTAAGGATAAATTTGACCAGCATTTTGTGCAAGGAGTTGTATGGTCAGGATTGACTTCAAACTTGCAGACATCAAAGTTGAGAGTTCTGAGGTTTATCTTCTGAAGTTAGGGAAAATATGTGTGAGATTTGGACGTTGTTTACATTTTGTTGTAAAAATGTGGTTTAAAATGTATGCAGATATCTCAAAAAAAAATTGAACAAAGATAAAATATAGAATAAAGATATTAATGGTGGAATTTACGAGGCCAATTGGATAATCAAGTCGGTAGAGGATAGAACGTAAAAATGCCTTTAAGAAGAGTTTTGGCGGATTTTTTTACAGCCAAACATTTTAAGAAAAAGTAGAAATTACAGGTTTATTTCAGATTATTTGGTGAAGCTTTACTCTAAAGTTACCCTTAAAACAAAAATTGACACGAAAATGTTCGCGGTTTAAGTCCCAAGATATGTGATGAAAACGAGTCTTCCCTTTTAACCTTCTGGTGATGTGATGTCAATCTTGTAGATATATTTTAACCTTAAAACAAAAAAGACGACAAGATTGATTAAATGAATGTAAAACAGTCCAGTTTTCATGGCCAGTAGGCCATGCTGCCTCTGAGGGGGGGGGGGTGTCCAAAACTTTACTCTGACAGAAAGGCACGCGAGGCTCACCTCATTGACAAAACTATGACTTTAGAACCTCATGGTATAAGTAGACGAGCTAACTCAGTTAGTGACATTTTTCTTTTTAGTAGCATATCATTTTCTATTTGCTCTGTATTCAAATCTCGGATATATGTAACGTTCATCTTTTATCTGTATTAATTTTTCTTTTGCAGCCCCCGTTGAAGATTTGTGTTGCAAACCGAAATATCGGGCAAATATAATTCTTTTTTTTCTTTATATATTTTTTCAATCACTCTTCCCGCCGTAAGGATCAGTTAACTGTTTTAAGTTTAAAATTTGGTACTGAAGAATTTACTGATCAAGGTCTACTAAAGATCCGGCGGACCCTCACTGGATGTCGTTGTGGTTTTGCTTTCACAATGTTTCTGATCCAAAGCTTCCTCCTTCCGTACCTTGTATTCCCTGTTGCCGCCCCCTTTATTTCTTGGCTTATTATTGTCGTGAAATTTTTCCCGCTTCCCAGTCTTATACAATTTCCAGTTCATCCGTTCCCTCTTTCCTCTGTTTATCACATATAGCTGTAGTTCATTCATACGCACAGTCTTTGTTAAAGACTTCTCTTCTAATAATTATAGGCTGATTTAGCAACAGAACGGGAACGTCAGTTGACGACGGGAAAGCGCGTGGAAAGGACTAAACGCGAGGTCCGGTGCCCAATTTTAAATACCACTCTGCCATTGGTCAAGCCTGCCAGTTGTTTGATTTGCACGCGCCGTGGTCAACTGACGCGCCCGTTCTGTTGCACTGGGCACACCCTAGGGTGTTTTTAGATGGTCCCTTTTAAACCATGTCGGTACAGTAATGGGATAGCCTGCGTTTCGAGTATTTGTAGGCCTGGCTGACTTTCATTACCACATATCCTGAAAATTGCACGTATGACTAGTACGCACTGACCTCACCAACACTTTGAGCTCTTAAGCGTTTTAGCTCCCCCCGACAACGTAAAATTTATTACAAGCGGTAGAGTGATCAAACCAACATTTTGTAGGTGTATGAGCTGGCTACGCTCCCGACAGTAGTAGATTCTCACCCGGAACACCCGCACACAAAGCCAGATGAGCCTATATAAGATATGCGAGAATCGGCCCGAGGACTTGCGAGGTCGGTGGACCAGGAAAGAATACGAGGGGAATACTTCGGGGAGTAGGGTGAGGAGAGAACTGCTATCCGGTCGATATCAAGGGTGCTGAGACCTAAACCTTACTAGAACTGGCTGAATAATCAAGCAGAATGTTCTTTAAACGTAGAGACAAGGTCTGTGGGTATGCTGTGTATTTTCCCGGGCCACGCTTAGAATGTTAGGAAGTGCATTGATGCTAAGTTGGGCTTTTGTGCGTGTTTTCCCCGGTAAGAATAGTATTATATAATTGTTACAAAATGCTAATTTCAATAGAGCGTACCACAAAGTTTCTTCTTGATTTTGGGAAGCTCTACGGCCAGTTCGTCGAAGCCTTGAGTGGCAAATACACTTCCCTGCTCACCAGCGATTTGACGAAGAACTTCATGATTTATTCCTTTTCCAATGCCAACTGCTACCGTGTACAAACCAGTCACCTAAGTAAAAGAACAGGAAAAATATTACATATTACTGTTCGAAAGATTCTATACCTCAGTTATAAATGCGTCCTAATCCTGTGAACCTGCTGAAGCTGAGGCCAACGTCCCCTTCAGTACTGTTCGCAAAAAGCGTTGCTTATTCTTCTAAGTTCCTCTACTACAGGCATCCCATAGAATCAGGTGTACGAGACAAAATCAAGTGCTTAACGTTGTGTCCTTTGGCGAGTTTATCAGAATTTCGGCAGCCAACCCACACGAAGGAACTACGGTTGTATGTGTTCGTCGTTTCAATTCAAAACTGATGAATAAGAAATATATTGTACTATGCGAATTACTATGTGGATTCTAACAAAATCTATTTATTGCGGTTTTTATCTCGGCTCAGCAATGTGTTTTGTAAACATGTAATGTTGAGTTTAGGTGACCACTTCCAGGTCTGAAAATGGGTATGGAAAATGACATTTTTTGAACGGCGCACCCCCACCAAGAATTCCTGGGAATACTTTCCCCCCGGATGTTACCTAAAATGTCTTTTTCATACGATTATTATCTGACATGTAGCATGTGTGACAGGTGTCGAAAGGGGTTAGGAGAGGAGGGAAAAGAGACAATGATTGGGTTGAGAAACAAAGAAACACTTCCCTTTTCCTTTTGCTTTTGCTTTTCTCTACCCCTTCCCTCCCCTTCTTGCGCCTGCCACACAGTGCGCGGGAAGGGGGGTACCTCAGGAATTCTTGAGTGGGGATGTGCTGCTGGGGCCCTGGAACCCTTAGTCTATACCAGAGCTAGTTCAGCTGAATTTTGGTACCCTATGCTAGACTAAGCTCGCCAAATCCCCCCCATCCTAGAGTAGCTGTTTTCAAGGAACTACGGAGATCACTAGCACAGTTCAGCTAAAACAAAACAGAATTGATTTTTTTTAATATTTTCGAGTGACAATTCCCGGTTTCCCTAGTCCAGAATAAAATCCTCAACCAATTGATCAGTTTCCTGAAAAATGATACCCTGTATCCTGATCTTGTCCCAAACTCTCTGATTTATATACCCTATCCCAGAGTGAACTGCTTGAAAATACCCTTCACAGCGGCACATACCTATATAGCCTATGCATGATACTAACCCCCCCCGTGGGTCACGAAGGCTATCTGAAAGTTAACATGTGACCTCAGTACCTTGGGGTCTCCGTAGAAGTCAGCAGAAAACTTCTCAAAGCTAAAACGTTTGGGTAGACCTTGTGGTTTACCATCCGTTAGCACAATCATGACGTTTGGTTTGTCCGGTCGGTCTCCACCACTTGATGTAAACAATTCATCTCTAGCTGCATTCATGGCAAGGTCAGTTCGCGTTTTATAAGCTCGATCTAAACTCATCTCTCCGATGCGCTTTTCAAGCTGATATTTGTCGTAGAATTCTTTGTCGTTTAGTTTAAAGTTAACGGAAGCTTTGTTGTTGAACGTTATTAATCCAAAATGATCTTTGTCTGGAGCTGGGTTGAAACTGTCCACAAGTTTCACAAGTGATTCCCTCACCAGTTTCATTTGATTTTTGTTAATACTTTTTGATTTATCAACAACGAGGCCAATGTCGAGGCCAGCAGCGCATGGAGGAGCTGAAAAAATAAAAATAAGAAGCGCACAGTTTGTAATTGTCTGGACCCCAGATTATGGTTCCGGGGGGAGGGGGCTACTTGAAAAATGTCGCGTGCCTCGTTCCGCTATGTTCTTTGAACTGCATCTCCCTATGGGCGATACTAAACAAAGAGGAGTCAGAAGAAGAAAATCGGTTTTCATGGGCATTGCTAACTCTGACAGACGCAGTCAATTGCGGGTTTGTCAAACGCTTTTAAGTGTAGCCTGCGGGAACATTCATCGCTCCTCGCCCTCACCGCTAAACACGTTTCCCTGCTAGGGATAGACGTGTCCCCCGCGGCGAAGTGAGAGGAAAAACCCCGGCAGGTAGCCTGCGTAGCAGGTGTCGAAAGGGGTAGGGGGTAGGGGATAGGAAGGAAGGGAAAAAGGGGAGGGGGATTTCCCTTTCTCCCTCCCCCCTCCACCTCCCCTTTTTGCGCCTGCCACGCAGGCTACCGGCAGGAAGAGACGGCTGTTTTCGCAGAACACGGATACTACTTCACAAGTGACAATTGAAACTTATATAGTCTTTTTACAATAAAATGAACCTGAAGTATGTACTTACTGCAGGGTTTTAGATTGCATTCTGTGATATCAGTATCTGGTCCTAGATCAACGCAGTTATCCCCACCGTATTGGGGTGGGGGATTGGTACAAGACCTTATCCGTGTTTTCGAACCATTTCCACAAGTTGCACTGCAGTCGGACCATTTGGTCCATTCAGTGTAATTCCCATCAATTGCTGAAATAAAAATGGCAAAAAAATAATTAACTAACGTTTTTTTTCACTTCTTTCCGTACCCGACATCTACTGGGATATCTACAGCTTGGCAAACTAAACCTTCCTCTTCTTTTCACGCGACAGTAATCGTCGAAAATAAAAAAACGACTCTCTTGACAGAGGTATTGCTTGCTTCATATAATCTAAAACCTTGACATAGCTCTTATGAGCAATGTGTCAGTTGTGAATTTGCTTAATTCCTTGTCCATATTTCAGCAACCCTATGTCACGTTGCTTTTCTGTGCTCTACTGCCCGGCAAACATCGGTTGGTGACTAAAACAATTATGGTCATGAAACAGCGCTGGCAATGGTAATACGCCATTTCCGACTTGCCTAAGCCTCTCTTTCAGAGCGATGCCAAGTGCAAAGACATTGGTTTGAAAATGATTTCTTATTCTTATGCAAAGCAACTAATTTCACAAAGTTTTAGACTTGGCCTCGTTTTGAAAGTGAGAGTTAATGGCCTTTTGATTTTACAAGTTATTAACACGTTTACTCACGACAGGGATTCGGGCTGCATTCCATAGTCGCAGAAGCGGGACCCAGTTCAATACAGTTCTTCCCACCGTGTTGTGGCGGGGGATTGGTGCAAGCCCTTACTCGTGTTTTTGAGCCCCCGCCACAAGTTGCGCTGCAATCGGACCATTTGGTCCATTCAGTGTAATTACCATCGATTGCTGAAAAATAAAAAAGAAAAAGACATTATCCATGAAGGACATTTTTTGGATCAGTTTAGGTTTCCGCGAAACTGACCACCTACCCCTCCCTAAGCCAACATTTTGCCCTAAGTGAGAGGTGAGTGATAATGTTGGCTTAGTGGAGGGGTACGTGGGCAATTTCCCAGAAACCTAAATTGATTCTATTTTTTTAAAAGAAGAAGTGATTTTAATCACCATCCATTCTCACACATAATCTATTACATAATTATAGCTGATTTTTTCAAAACCATCCCAACGAAATGTGCAGTCATTTGAGTGAAAAACCGTCAAAAGACATTTTTTGGGGGCCCGATAAGTTCCAAAATCACAAAAACGAAGTAAGGAAAGACGAAAAAGAAAGAGCGAAGAGGAAGAAAACAGGGAGAAGAGAAAAAAGCGGTTGTAGTAGCAGTGGTTGTAGTCTTAATGTTTATCATGGCTAACTGTTGGACGGAAAAGGTCCATTTACCGATAACTTTTTCAAGAAACAACCCGGCTATAATTACAAGGCAGGAAATCAAGCAACCTGCGTTCCCAGCTTTTAGACATATCCGCTTTATTATAAGTAGATGTAAACCATGCTATTTATCAGAAGTAATCTACGCTGGTCCAGATGATTCTCGTGATACAAGTAAATACTACATATTTACTCACGACAAGGATCTGTGCTGCAATTCACAGTCTGAGAAGCTGGCCCCAGTTTAGAGCAGTTTTTTCCACTGTGTTGTGGTAGGGGATTTGTGCAGGTTCTTGTACGCGTCTTAGAACCCCCACCGCAAGTTTCACTACAATCGGACCATGTTGTCCATTCAGTATAATTACCATCGATTGCTGTAAAATAAATAGGGAGTATTACATGTATATGATATGTTCACTGAACGTTCCCAGGATCAAATGGTTGGAGAAATAGTACGACGGAATCTCCATACTCAGCCACCTGCCATAGTGGACCAACAATGCAAACTGATACCAACAACTTTTCAGTCAAAGCCCTATTATTACAGTATTATCGGAACCTCTCGTAAAGAACAAAACGACTACCTCTCATAATTCATTGGGGTAACGGTTTTATTGTTCTCCATTGTTTCGAGGCTGTTGTAAATAATCACTTTACTCATAGTCCTGCTCTTTGTGTTCGCTATGTGAACTACGCTACTTGAAGAATTCTAAAAGCTTTTGGTTAAGAACGGAACTGCTCGTATCCCCCGTAACTTAGAAATTGCGTACAAAATATTTTCTCTCAAAAAGTAGATTTATCGGAACCTCTTCTCGGAAAAGACCCCTTGTAGTTCAGATTACGAACAGTCTCTCTCTCTCTCTTGGTCCTTCAAGCGAAACGCGCGAGACACACAAATGACCACGTGCGTGACTGAAGGCGCTTGACGGTAGGTAGTTCAATTTTCGTTTGAGACCACCTCCCTTAAGAGGGGTTCGACTGTACTTAATATTGTATCGAAATGTGACATTATGTTAGAAAGAAACTATTCAGTTACTCACGGCAGGGATCCCGGCTACACTTCACCGTTTCCGTGTCTGGTCCTAGTTCAACACAGTTGTTCCCACCATGTTGCGGCGGGGGATTGGTGCAAGTCCTTATCCGGGTTTTGGAACCTCCACCACATGTTGCGGTGCAGTCGGACCACTCGGTCCATTCAGTGTAATTACCATCAATAGCTGAAAAATGAACAGAACCGGAATCTTCTATCTAGCTGGCAATAAACATTGTGTGATTGCAAGTAGACAAAATTATATAGCACAATCATATTACTCACGGCAAGGATCTGGGTTGCATGACACAGTCTCAGAAGTGGGGCCCAGGTCATCGCAGTTCTTACCACCGTGACTTGGAGTGGGATTGGTACAAAATCTTGTTCGCGTCTTCGAACCGCCACCACAAGTTGCACCGCAGTCTGACCACTTTGTCCATTCAGTGTAATTACCGTCGATAGCTGAAAGGAAAAAACACACGACCTCTTCGACTCTGCAATTAAATGATTTTAAAGTGAAGGAACTTGTTTTAAATGATTTACTTAGCAAGAACATTTACTTACGGCATGGATCTGGGTTGCATTCAGCTGTTTCAGAAGCGGATCCCAAATCAATACAGCTTTTTCCACCATTTTGAGGCGAGGGATTGGTGCAAGTCCTTACTCGTGTTTTCAAACCTCCAGCACAACTTGCACTGCAGTCAGACCATTTTGTCCATTCCGTGTAATTTCCGTCAGTTGCTAAAAGGAGGGGCCCGTATTTATTTATAAGAAGTCATACGTGTAAAAACTAGACGCAGGGAATAAAGCCACTCAAATCGCTGCAGACAGGGAGGGCCGCAGCAATCATTAGCTTATCAAGTCCTTAAGGTTGATCACTCGTCCATTTGTCGCCTGCAACATTTCCTTTGTCTGTTATGAATTCTTAGATAGGACCGATGTCAATATTAGTCTGTCATATGCATGTTTCATTCCCTCCCCCCTCAGTTTTATTTCGGAAAAAAAACAGTGAGCAAAAAGGAAAAGAAAATAATTACTTGTAAGTAATGGTTTAAAAACAATTTCATCAAAGTAGAAATTACAAACACTTACGGCATGGTCCTGTGTCACATTGTCTCGACTGTTGTGCAGGTCCAATGGTTTCCTTGCAGTCTTTACCACCTACCTTTGGGGGAGGATTTGTGCAGGTTCGTGACCGTATCTGGGCTCCACCTCCACATGTTGCACTGCACTCAGACCAGTTGGTCCATTCTGTGTAGTTACCTTGATCTAAAACATGCAACTGAACTTGATTTACAAAGTCCGTGAAATGTCGAGGTATAGGCCTCGTTAAAAATAAACACGTCATAAATTGTCATAAACAACATTGTTCTTGAAAATTACAACAATTTTGAAATCTGAACAGGACCTTTCATAGAAAAAATAAAGTGAATATTGTTTGAGGTTACTGATCATCTGTTATAAGTTTGCTTTTTCTGTTGTCCAGAATCCAGGGAAAAGCCTCGCGTTTCGACCAGTTCGACCCGCCTTTTCACCTGATAGTACCTGTCAAATTTGTCGTTTACCTTTGATTAAGGCGTTCTTCAGTTAGTACGAGCTCGAGAATAAGATAGAAAACTTTTAAGGTTACATTGTGATCATAGACGAGACATTATCTCAGTATCGATTGATTCAATTACTCGTTCAAGGGGTTTGGGGTCACTCAAACATACCACTTCTATACGTATCTGTCATCCTGACAAATTAAGGCGAATTATGAACTGAAATAGGGTCAGGGCGCCACTCTGACAATACAAAACTTACTGCAGGACTGTGTGTTACATTTCTGTGACTCCCTGGCAGGCCCGAGGTGCCGACAGTCCATTCCTCCGTTCTGTGGGGGAGGATTGGTACAGGTTCTGTTGCGGTACCGGACCCCGCCACCACAAGAAACGCTACAAGATGTAAATGGGCACCACTCACTGTATCCACCGTCAGTCACTAGAATAACAAGCAAAGTCGCGTCATTAGGAATTAGGGAGCTTAAGCAACGATGACGACAGCAATGAGAACGGCAGAAAAGCAATTGGTCTTAGATTAGCAAAGCAACAACTTTGAACCTGCATCGCGCGTTTTTGGACATTTCTTTGCTGTCGATACACGACCACGACGTGAAAATGACTAATTTTACGTTTTGTGGAGGACGTTAGCATAAGACAACTACTTTCTTTCTCTTTTCCACAACTTTGGTAGAATCTTTTAGTGTTCAACTCCAGAAATAAATGGCCACCATTTGACGAATTGAACGAGATGAAATAAGCGCGATAAAGTTTAAAGCAGCGCGAACTCACTTTTTGGGAGACGTTTTCGTACCCGTCGCCATCGTTGCTTAAGCTCCCTAATGGACGATGACGACGGCAACAAGAAGGGCAGAAAAGCAGTAGGTTTAAATTAGCAAAACAACAATTTTGGTCCGTTTTAATGTACCTTTACGACCTCCACAAATTGTGAAATTAGGAAATTTTACGCGAAGATAAGGCAAAAAAGTGTACCAAATAGTCTCAACACATGAAAAATTATTGTTTTTTTATAAAGCTTATTTTTTTAAAAGTCTTCCCTCCTGTCGTCGTTGTGGTTGCGAAGGCTCCCAAACAGAGGATAAATGGTTAGGTACTGCGATATGCGGGGCGATTCATTAGACATACAAGCCTCAAAAGGATTCCCTTACTGTATACTATGTAGTGTTGTAATTATGGAGTTTTTGGTTCCTTTAGGCTTCCTTTTGTAATGAGAAAATGCCATGTCCTTAAATGCTACTTCATCAAAAGATATAGCGAAAATGTCCCAATCACATTTCTTTAGAATAAAGCGAGATCATCTTAAGGCTCGCTTGATTTCTTGCCCAGTTATTATCTTAAAGGTTATGTGCATAATTGAATTTGTGGTAAATAAAGGCACCTCTCTTTGAATTTGGATGGTGTATTGGAAGAGGTGTATCGAAAGTTGATCGATAGATGGATTGATTGATTTACAAAGCTTCCACCGATAAGATTATGTAGAAAAGAAAAAAGTGTGGATGTCATCACAGCCGGTTCCAAATTCATCTGATTTTCTCTTATCCCCTTTAAAAGTAGTTAAAATTATGGATTGAAATCGTTTAAGGAAGGGCCCTCACATGGGTCCAATTTGCACCTGTTAAGGATGTTCAATCGTTCCTCATCTATGCTCTGTATCACGACAGATATTGGTCCATTTTTAATTGTCATGTTACTTTCATTTGTGTTTACCATAAACTGCCACGTATTTTAGTGCATTTGGATGACCGCTTATATCGGAGGGATTACAGTCAGATGCATTTTTTTGTTTTCAGGTAGATACGCCTATAACTCAGTCGGCGAAGTTTCTAAGCGACAGTTTACCGTTTAAGGAATTGAGTTTTAGCTTAACCCTTTAAACCCTAACATCAAAATTCAAATTCTCATTTGTTATCCCTATACATTTTCAATATAAGTAGTGGGGAGAATTTGTTGAACTATCAATTAGATTCATTTTGTGTGATCATGTCCTTAATTCTTATGACCACTCATTGCAAACCAATGGTATAACAAGGAGAAATCTGATGCTGATCACTCTTAGGGCCTAAAGGGTTCATGAGTAAGAACCAGGGAGATTTCCCTTTTCGTGTTACCGCATTTGCATGTTCCACATTTCCGTGTCTCTATGTTTGGGTCCCAGGTCATCACAGTTCCTCCCACCACAGCACGGCAAGGGGTTGGTGCAGGTTCTTGATCGAGTCTGATATCCTCCACCACAAGTCACACTGCACTTAGTGTAATTGGACCACTGCAAATATCCACCGTCAACAGCTAAGGAAAAGCATACTTTTGATCAACATATGATAAAGTTTTCACTTTTTTATAATTTTGACAGTAGAGGCTGTTAATGGTTGACACTGAATTAAGTAAAACGTTTCCTGATTGCCATTGCCAGAATCAGTAGAAAATGAAACACTTTGGATCACAAATTTAAATTACTTGTAATATCACATATTGCCACCATGAGAATTTTCTGTCTGTTCTCCATAGAACAACAAAGGCATGCAAAAGTCACCAGATTCGAAGGAAATCTAGGCTTTCTGGGCATGAAGTGAATGGCTGACAAAGCGATAAAGACTGTACGTTTATTACATTGGAGGATGGGAGGAGAGTATGCATTAAGTAAAATGATTTTCACTGAAAGGTTAAATAACGAAGCTTGATCACAAAGGGCGAATAGTCCATTTTTAAAAATACCATAATACTCTAAAAATGTGCAGGGCCATCATGGCTACGGCAATTATTCTAGTTCTCTCTTGTTTTAAAGCGTGACCTAATGATGCTCAGAATACATGCATCATGTAGTTAGATTACTCTATGATGACATACTCAAATAAATGGGAACCAGGCCTTTGAACCCAACAAAAAGACAGGAACTTAGCTAACCTCAGCACTGCGGCGTTTGTATGCAAGTGAAATTAAATATTAGAGGAGTTGATGGAATTGGGAAGCCTCAGTTTCCGATTTTTAGGAGATACTGAACCAAAGTATTTAAATGTTTGCGATTTCCTCCTGTTTACGGTCTTTTTATTAAAATATAAAGACAATGTGTTTTACCAGACAACTCAATGAAGATAAGGTAGTATTTCTGAGCACTAAGGAATCCCATTTTTAACCCAACACAACTGCAGCTTACCGGTTTAAACATGAGATCAAAACATTTTACTACTGCTACATTGAAGTTCTTTTATTTCAGCCATGTTTACTTTGAATAACCTAATTTAAAATATATTTTACCACGCTGTTGAAATTAATAGATTCTCTAAGATATTTACTGGCATTTTAACATCATAACATGTAGGCTAAGGTGAAGTAGGATCACACTAGAGAATATTTTTCCGGACTGGTCATTTTAGTATTGGCCGTCGTTTTGTCGTTTACATGCAGATGCGTGAATCCCAAACAAAGACAGCCTGGTTTCGTCGCGTATCTGAAAATTTTGAATACGAATTCTGAAGTGAATACTTTGTATAGTAGGGCTGTTCAATCCGCACTGATATCTTACGAAGTAAAGAATTCTTCCAAAAAATCCAGATACCCTTCCGCCTGCGATCATACAAGTTTGTAGTAATTCAAAATGGCAGATGTTACAGGTAAACTGCTTGGTAACCGTTTCTGCATAAATGTCCAGGTTTATAAATGTGTGCAAACGGTTGCGAATCAAAATAAGTGTTTTTTAGTATAAACACCAGCTAAACCGAATACCCTAAATGTAATAAATCTGGAAATATTTATGATTTCTAGTGAAACCCAAGCCTAACCTTCACTGTTTCTATTCTCCGTCGAAACATATCAAACATAGAAAACGTACTAAAATGAACTTTGAGAAACTGTTACGCTAAAAATATTTCAAAAAGCAAAGTTATAATCCATACCGTGTCGATCTGTTACTCATTTTGTATTTGCTTTGTTACTTATGACTTCTTTTCCTGTTCTGAGGAGTTATATTTATGTTTCAATTAGTGAGGTGGAGGTTCTCACTGTTCGCCTTTTGATACATTTTGTGAAACCGAACTCCATTAACCTCGACTCGTCGACAGAATGAAATCTCTCTCTTCTCCGACCGGCAACAAGCTGATTTACGGTCGAAATGTCAGTGCAGCTAAAATTCGATTGAAACACTAAAACGTAACGTGACTAACAGGTCACCATTCGTTTTTGGTTAACATTTCGTCCCACTGTTCTGACGAAAAAATGTCATATGGGTTAATCTCTTTCAAATCAAGGGATGCTCTTATGATCGACGTCAGAGAGATGTCCTCGTCCAAAGGAAACCAGATCGCTTCCATTGTATCCCAGTCCTCTGGGGAAACGAACGGAGGAGTAGCGGTTGTATCAACATTTACTTCGCGTTCTGATTGCGCTGAAAAGCGGTTTAAAGTTCTACAAGGATCTATCTGCACAGTCATTTCTTCCAGCGACCGTTCGACGTCCATTCGCGCCTTCATGCGCTCTGTCGCGCGCCGTTGTCCCTCCCTGCGAATTTCAAGGCGGCGGTAAATGTAGGGGTCTTCCTCATTTTCGTCTGAGTTATTGTGCATGGGTGACTTGGATTTAGGAGACGTGAGTAGACCAAGCGGCTTCAGCGACTTGAGGCTGGGGTTTTGCTTAGGACGTAGCTTCCTTCGGGTTGGAGGGGCGATTATCTGATGCATCTGATTGGTCTCCCAACGAACTCGAGAAGCAGCAACGTACTCCTGGATAAGCTGCTGAACGATAGGGGAGGACTTATCTAGGTGGTATAACGTGGCGATGTGGGGCTGCTTTCGAGCCCGCGCGCGCCATTTCTGTTCCCGCACTTTGTCGGGATTGGCTCGTTTCCACTTTCTCACGTTGGAAACCACTTTATCCGCATCCCTGTAGGGCATGATGACCAACACTGTGCTGTACCTTCATACGAGAAGACTATAATAACTACTGTGCCCCATGTGATCCCGGTTATTATGCACCAATAGCGGGGGTATGCTCATGTTAATCTATAATTTTCCGATCACCGTGCCAAAAACTTACCCAACATGTGTCAAAATAAAGCCTAATCTTAAAAAACAAACTCTTGACCACGCTGATCATAAAATGTCGTAAATTCACCTCCAGTAAAACCATTACATCCTTTTGAGTTGGGCATTTAAGGTGTTTTGATAGAGTTTTTCAGAGGCCATACCGATATTTTTCAATCGCCTTAAAAGTGTTTTTTCCTTGTCGGTTCGCTACAAAATTTTTACCAGTAATTGGCTATGGATTGAAATTTGTGAAACTGTAGTTCTAACTTAAATCGAGATTTCTATGACAACAATAAACAAAAAACTTTGAAATTAATAAAAGCCGAATTTTGCGTGATCTAGACCAGCTACTGCAAATCCAACACTAGGAACTTAAAGTTTGGTGTTTAGCAAACAATCTCCATAAGAAGTAAAATATTCTGTGTGTTTGAATTCGACTTAAACGAAAATTTTCAAAAGCCGTGATAGATTATTTAATAAAAACGTTATAAAGGACTCAAATCATTCTTAAGTACAGATGTTACAACAAGAATAATTTCAAACTGGTAGTTTTTAATCAATGTTCAAGACTTGTTAGAGCTTTTTCAAGGTGAACAATAGCCTCAGTAGGACGTTTAACGGCCTGCCCCACTTGGCAATACCAACGTCATGGTACTAAAATCCTCGCGTTTAACTTATTTTTAAATAGGGTTTAAAAGGGTTGGATAGTTAAAAAATATTGAAGAACTGGCATCCAACCTCAACAAATCTATTCCCCCTATCACCTATAGGGTGCATAAACGATCAACTCTGATCCACCCCCCGTAGACTGATCACTTGCCCTGGTACTGTACTTTTTCATTTAAGGTCTGGAAGCCGATGATTATACAAAAGACAACGAATTTAGGAAATATGTTTAAACATACAGTTTAAACCAGTTTAAAAAAAACAATTTCTTTTTCCAGAAAGTACGTGAGTTAGGGCAACTTACCTCGCGTAGTACTAAATTTATCGATTTTTATTTTGGCACAATTTGATTTTAGAGAGTGTCAAAGTTGGCAATATTTGGAAACTCATGGCATTTTTCGCAATGGTCCATTAATAGTAAGACCTGTTTCAAACGTTGTACTACTGCTGTACCGACCTTAATTCATAAATTTCAAATACATTAGAATACATTTTAAAACCTTTTGAAAGTTCAATAAACTGCTTTTCATTCTTAAGTTTTGATTTCCGCAGCAGCTATTTTATTCGACTGAATTAGATTCGACGTCTGAAACCAAGTCGTGCTAGAATCGCGCTAGAATTGTGGTGAAGTCGAGCCTGCTTAGAACGGTGGAAGCACGACGTATGAAACAGGCCTACAATGAAATTTGATCATGAATAAATAGTTGGGATCATTACACCTTTCTGGTGAAGTGCCCGCCTACCCTCCTCTTAGCCAACATTAACACTTACTTCCCACTTAGGGCAAAATATTGGCTTAGGGGTGGGGTAGGTGGGCACTTTCCCAGCAACTTATGATGAGTTGAACATACGACATGGAAACGAGTTGCATGCTTGATATTCCACTGCTGGTCCCAGGCCAGTGCAAGCTTTGCCACCGCTGCTCGGTTCAGGATTGTTACACAGTCGCGCACGTGTCTTCACTCCATTGCCACAAGTTGAATTGCACTCAGAAAACTCGCTCCACGAAGAGTAACCACCATCGATTGCTGCATAACAAAGAAAGGTAAAAGTGTGTCTATGCTAACTTACACCTTCAAGGTAATTTTACGATTTTGTTTGAACAGCTCATCGCTTCCTCTCAGGGAGAGGAAGGATGTCTCACCAGCCCAGGACCGAGCTAAAATTATAACTAAGTATACCCAGTTATCTTTTCCGATACTACGAACTCTAAAAAAAAAGATTCGTTTTTGGTAATTTGACGATGTTTGACTTTATATTACAGTCTATTTTCATCTTTACTTTTGAACGCCAAAGGTATGCACTCATAGTTCAGATATAGAAAGGGAAACTAATTTTTTTGAAAAGGTGAACGATCACTCTAGGTTTTCTTTGATTCTAAAGAGAGTTAATGAGTCAATAGACAGAGCTGAATGTACCTAAAACATCTCTAGCTGCTCACTGCGAATTTCCTTTTGGTATTGACAAAAGTCAAAGAAAGCCGGTAAAATTCAACCTCTACTGATAATTTTTATAGTACTTTCAGCACACTTAAAAATCTGTCAATTTGTAGTGTAAAGAGGACTCCCTCTCGAGATACTTCAAGCTGTAAGATAGACGCCGTCCTAAAATGGACAGCTACAGTTGGTCCCTTTATTTTTCGGTCATTTTCTGTGACTCAGATGACCAGCAACGTTCCAGAGCGGCTCTCTGGTTGGTCCATTTTGCTTCGTTGAGAATTGCTCTGTGCCCGAGTGTACAGAACCAATCGCAACCCAGAAAAAGTGGCACTCTTTGATTGGTCCGTATTAATATGTCCGTGTGAGCAGGTCTGCAATGACTCTCTATCTAGCTAAGTTTATTTCAGTATTAAGTCTATTTACACTTAACACGGACAGACGGTATGTGGTGCCGTGGAAATCTGTCGGAATATCAGAAGTTTGATATCTAACTGAATTCTATCCTCTATGACTTTTATCTCCGTGCACTCAATTCAATCCAAGAGTGTTGTTCTAACTGACGTACTACCAATAAGAGGGAAAAAAATGTTAAAAGCTCCAACAACAAGAGGCCATGTCACATTAAGAAAGAAAAACTGCTACTTAAGACTCTTAAAGGTGACTCACCTTGTGATTTCCCTTCAACTGCAAGGAAAAAAAAAAGACAATAAATCATTCATCTTGGCACAACGGGGCAGAACAAAGGATCCTTGAGTTCGAGAGACTATGGAATTGCCACGTAGGTAAGTTCTTGTGCGATCTTGTACTCGAGGATAAAAAGTTTATGTGATCCCTCGGTTTCAGAGCATTAAGTCGATTACTGAGAAATCGTCTGGTCTATTGAGTGCAATTAGAATGTTTTTTAACCAACGATGGAAACGTATTGGCAATGTTCTTTCAGTGTTAGCTTCAGGGGAACCCAACGAACGAATGTTTCTAAATACGTCAGAAGTGTCTCAAATGGTTCTCTTTGTGCTTTGGAGGAAAACTATTTACCTGTTCGAATGTCTTAGGGGAACGTTGGCCATTTCGAAAGTTTTAGGTGGCTTTCTCGTCTCATCCGAAACTGTCAGCTATCCTGATGAGTTTGATTGAAAGTTCGAGGAAATGAAGTAGCCATACTATCATTAGAAAATTCTAGGGGTGCTTTGTCTGAATACTGAAATTTTCAGGAGACGTTTTCTTTGCAATTTTCCCAATGTCTTGGTCGTAATAAAATGTGAAGAACAAAACCTTCGAAAATTGTAGGTAACAAACTGAAAGTACAAAAACTCGAAATGTCTTAGGCGAATGGAACGGTCATCCAGAAATTTTAAGCCTTTCTCGAGCTGTAGAATTTTCTAGCCAATAATTGCTCCTTCGAACAATTATTTTACAGAAAAAGGTCGTTGGGTGCCCCTGTAGCTAGACTTCCTCGTATTTGAACCTGGCAATGAAATATATGTTATTGAAGCAATTGAAGCAGTTAGGCTCAACCGGAAAATAAAAAAGGGAGGTGAGGTATGTAGAAATGTTAGCGTGGTGTTCATCGGTTTGCTGTGCTCGTGGCAAAAGGAGGCAGATAGAACACTTTTGTGAACAGTTTCAAAACTGTTGATAGGGTATATTATGACTTACCTATAAACAGAAGAACAGTCAATGTAGTGAAGAAGTCTTGGATGCTCATAACTGGTAGCAACACTGAAACTTAGTAAGGAGATGGTTAATTGATTTTTCCCTTAACAATCAACCCTCGCTCCTTGGGTGAAAGCCCTAATCATGTAGTCAGGTTTCAATATTTTACCCCCCCCCGCTAGATAAAAAGAAGCTCGATCAATCATATAAATACTACTAAGACGTCACTCTAGTGCCACTGTTGGTTTAAATTACGTTTATATGATAGCATTTCTGATGCTTTTTGAGGTGTTACAAGCTCCGGAGTCTGTGTTTGAAATATGACTATGGAATATACTGAGCTGTACCTCCATGTGCTTAGGTCTCAAGTGGGACAATTGAAGTGAACCAGCTACTGAGGAGCTTTCTCTTGGGACACTGTTTCTATTGTATACAAAGTATTCCTTACCATAAAACTGTCTGTGGATGAAATTCTAACGTGTGTCACCATTCAATTTGAAGCTGATAAGGAGTACTAAAAGATTGTTATTGAAATTGAGTCTTTCAAGGAACAACTGTGTGGCATTGCGGGAATTCTTCTATCCGTTGATGAAATTCACCTCATTTGAGTTTTATACATTATGAATAAAAATAGTAGTAAAATGGGACTATCATATCGAGGAAAGAACATTTTTTGACAAAAAATAATCAGTAGGATTTCCGCCTAAATTACAATTTATAGAACGTGACAAAGCTCTTTTTTTCCCGAATAATTTCTTGAGCTTGTTAAATAAATTGATTTTTTAATGGATCTTGTTTTATAACTTATCAAAGTTTCTCTGTCGTCATAGATAATAGAGAAATATGGTGTCTTTCATATGTCACTGAAATAAGAGAAAATGTATCAAAAATTCTGCTCATGAAATAAAAAGTAATTGGTCCAGCAATTGCACGGGTGTTGTCTGTTGTTCACGATTACATGCGATTGGGGGACAAACATTTTAAAAATTAAGACGGAATCCATCAGGAAATTGAGTAACTTAAATTTTCAGTGGACAAAAACCTTGTAACAGAATAATTTGAACAATATCGCAGACTTTTTAACATTTTTTAAGAGCTATAGATGTAATTAGATATCTGTATAATAACACCAAAAAAAATTTCTTACGAGAGCCCGAGAAAATAAATGTCAAATTTCACAAAATGACATCTCACACATGAAATTTTCAGAATTTTACTTGTGTTTTCACAATTGTTGTGAAATTTGACATTTATTTTCTGGGGCTCACGTGACTTGGTGTTATTACAGTCACCAGATAACTTTATCTATTGCCCTTGAAAAATGTAAAAAAGAATGCAATATTGTTTAAATTATTCTGGTACAAGGTTTTTGTCCATTGAATATTGAAATTCCGTCTTAAACATTCATATTTCATAGAAAAACAGCTGGGAAAACGATAAAGTAAAAAAATGGAATCTAGCCGGATTTTTAAAATTTAAACAAGAAAACATTAAACCCCAAGAACCGTGTATTTTGAGGGACGGGCGTTTCATCCATTGGATACTCACCAAGAGGCTCATCACCATACCTTTGTCAGGTCAATTTTGCAGTGATAACTGGGGTTTTTTGTGAATGTATCAGCCTGCTTTGAAAACGTTTGAGGTGGAAAGGAAAGTGGTAATTAAATGGCCTGTGTCACGCTATTAACTATCTTTTTAAAACGTTTTAACTTGTCTTCGCATCAACTCTATTTCAAAATTAATGATCCAGTATTTTTACTTAGTATTGCACTATTTTAGGCATTGAAACTCTTTCTTTTCGTCTGTTGCTTCTGACGACAAGGATAGACATGGATTAAGAATTGAAGACGTGAAAATAAATGGACTTCCTTTATCGAGTTTTAATACTATGCTTGCAAGCATGACCGAAGAAAAATATTATGGTTGGTGCTTCCCGATGAAATTTGTCTGATGTCTTAATAACTCTACTTAGGCAAAAAGTAATGTCTTCAGCACAGAATTAACCTAAGAGAGTAATATTCTAGTAACATATCACATAGAAACATGAAAACTATCAGTAAAGAGGTGAGTAGAAGCAGCGTAGATGGAAGATGATTGGACATAAAGACAGGACCAAAACGGCGACTGTAACATAGCAGTGACTTAGGCACCAGAAGGAAAAAGATGAAGAGAAAGACCAAACACCACCTGGAGGCGAACGGTTGAAAAGGAAAGGGCAGAAGAGGGATGGCGATCGTGGGAGGAAGTGAAGACCGTTGCGGCTAACCGAGATGCGTGGAGGGACTCTGTGAAGGCCTTATGTGCCACGAGGCACGACGAGGATAGGTAAGGCGAGGTGATAGCCCTTTAAGGAGAGCGAGTTCCCGAAGAGCGTCTTTCATGTTCTCGCACGTCGTGTTTCCCTTGTTCCTTTGCCCTTTAAACTCCTGCCACACAAGCTATTAATGTTAAGGACATCGAGCGCTTGGAAGGAGTGCTTCCAATCACGTATCAGGTCTTTTGAAACAATCAATGTCGAAGAAAGTAGTAGAAATTGGCATTTTCTATCAAATCGTAGAGAAAGGAAGATAGGAAAAATACAAATTCCTCTGCGTTAATTAATTTGCCTAGGATGAGCAACAAAAATGAATTTCCTACACTCTCAAGTAATTACCGCCATACTGATATCTACCTAACGTCAGGAACTGCAATATCTGAAAAGGATTGTTCCCTGGTTAGTAGATTGGTTCAATTCAGCAGTACTAAGATAGCCAGTGTAAACTTTCTCGACACTAATGACTCACTGATTGGGGTTATTTCTAATACAAAACATGAATATGGTTAAGCAACATTTAAAAGCATAAAGGCTAACTGCAAAGGGAAACGGGTAATTACCACTATAAAGGCTCTGTGAAAGACCTGTTGAACTCGCCAACGATAAAGTCTACTTTCTTGCTCTTCGTGATACTTAAGGTAAAATGCTCTGAAACGATCAACCGTGAGCAGATGTTGTAGATCAGGTAGTTGCTATAACTACTGAAAAACTCCGCGACCTATGCATTATATCGAGTGCTGTTGACAGAACGGAAGTTAAACATTTTCATAGTTCATATTTTATTCAAGTTATGGGACTTGTAAGATAAAACTTATTGTAGTTGGATGCAGTGAAAGGAGCCAATGAGCGACGAATTGTATTAGAGAAAGGGTATTGATTGTTAAGCAAAGTCTCCTCGTCAATACCATAAGAAATGAATGAAGACAGCGAGGAGAAAAAACCTGTTGACAGTAGAAAGGGTTAGCGTATTTAAAGAGGAAGGAGGAAGAAGCACATGTCCACACAGTTTATCGTAGAAATGTGCCGCATTACAGTACAAAGCATAAAGCGCTGTAAACTGATGTAGACAAATAATAAATTGAGAACTAAGGTAATAATTTGAAATTCCCAATACTCTAATGTGCCTAAGAGCATACGAGAAGACTATGTCCTAATCGACTTAAGCGTATGAGAAAACGTAAAGTTCACTCCTTGAAAAAAGTAGGAAGATACTTTCAGGCAAGGATCTAGAGTAAATACTGACCGATGTTCTAAACGAGCGCAGAGAGTGCAAGCTTTAGTGGGGTGCGGGGGCATGCATCCCAGTGAATTTGTTTGGATTTTTTCTCCCTAAAGAAACCTTTTCTGGGTTTCTGTGTCATTCAGTCAGGATATTGGCCAGATTTTAACTTGGAATTGTTTTTCATTAAAAAATACATTTAATTATAAAAAATCTGACCGATTTTCGTAAAACGGTTGAAACTGGTATAGATCCACGCCTGACTTTTGTCGGACAAAAACATTTATTTATTTGTTATAATTTATTGTTCCACAATTTTCGTCTTCCAATGCTGAGATCATAGCGTAACCGGCCCTCTTAATACCCCAGAAGAAAATTTTCCACAAGACAAGAGACACAGTGTATGTTACGTTCATGACATTGCATTTATTCAGATCCGTGATTTAACAGCTAGGGATCTTAGTTGTTGAGCAAAATATAAGTTGCCAACACGTCATCTTTTCTTGAAAGCCATAAATGCGACTCCAAACATGGTCAAAGCTGTCATGGCGGCCATGGCTGCAAGCAGTGGAAGATTGTCTCCAGCTAAAGAAAAGGAAATAAGACAGGAAAAGAAAAAATAATCAATGGAAAGGGTTTTAAAATCCGTGTCTTTCTAGTTTAACAGCAAAATCATTTATATTGTGGGCTGTTCAATGGATCAGTTATTCAAAACAGGAAGTGATCGTAAATACGTGCTGTTTGTTGGGCAGTTCTATTGAAAAACATAGTACAGTGTAATTGTCCGCTTTTAAGGCACATGACTGAATGGCAGGGATCAACTGCAAGTGTCTGGACTGTCTGTTAAGAGGAAGATGACTTTCATGAAAAATATTTCGAGCGTATAATACCTGCAGTATCGACTTTGCTGTCAATGGCGAGATTATTGTCTGGTTCCTTGTATTCCTTATTGCGATCTAGTGTGATTGGTCCTTGAGCCAGGGAATATATCTCGTGATGTTGGACTTCACGTCTGAGCCGAGGTTTCTTTTCACATCCTCGTGCACATCTGGATTGCCGATCAGTCGCGTTACAGACGATCACGTGACAATGGACAAAGACAAATGGCTGATCCACAAATTCAAAGGCTTCCAAACCAAATCGAAAGGTGCCCGTAGGTGAAGAATAGAGTTCCAAGGTATCATCAACTGGACATCTGGCAAAAAAGTAGTGTTCATGTGAACATTGGCTTCGATTCAGTTACGCTATTTAAATATCACATTACGGAATATTTTGAGATGCTTAGACAGCGCAAAAGGATTTTTTTCACGCACGAGAGTGGTTTGAGTATGATAAGAGTTAACTGACAAATTTTAGGCGAACAGGTTGTTAAAAAACACGGTTACCGTAAAATTCCGAAAATAGGCCCCGGGGCTTATATTTTTCAAAGGCCCTTTTTGAGGGGCTTATATTCGGAGGGGCTTTTCTACGGAAGGAAATTTGCGTTTCAAAATCGATTTGGCAGGTAGTTGGAATATAACATTTTTGCTTTGTTTTATTTGTATTTGAGGGCAATTTTCCAGGCGGGGAAGGTTTTTGCTTACCGGATTGGGGGCCTATATTTGTATCCGGGTTCTTGGTGTATCTAGCCTCATTTGTTATGCGAAATGAGTTAATTGTCTGTAACACGTTTTTATTAAAAAACAAAGACAGCGAGGACAAAAAAGATCTTTCCTTACCCATTATCCATTATGAAATGCTTCTTCGGGTTTTTCTGATCAGGTGTTGGTGTGGCAAAACATTTTTTAGCCAAGATCGACAGCCTCTTGTCTTTGCTCTGAACTTTGGCTTGGAAGAACATCAATTGTCGGAGTTTAAAGGACAATGGGTAGTCACTTGCACTATATGATTTGACGAATCTGCAATCACACGAAACAAAATGGTTAAGTCTTGCCGTTGTCGAAATCAAAGTAGTATGTTCAGTTTTTGTGTCATGCACGAGATATCAGCTTCCTGGCTTTGAAAAAAATATGAATATTCTGTCCTATCTTGATCGCATTTCTGAGAAAACTCAATTAGAAGCAAGTTTTGGCCTGAAAGATGTCGAGTAACCTACTTTTTACAATACACTTATTCAAAGCCGTAGGATATGTGGAGAAATCGCATTTCGAAATATAACGGTTTGATAAAGCAGTTAGTTTGAATGCAGTTTCGTCTTTCTGAAAATGTATATATTTAAATTGCTATAAACTTCAAACCTTTTGTTGTGGAATAATTCAAGTACAATGGTGAAATTTCCTTCTCCTTTCTCCGAGAAAACCAGCTTTCGGTTTTCGGGCCTCATTCCAACGGCTGTGGCTGTTCTTTTATTAGAATAGTAACAACTGAATGGAATCTCAATTTCCCTGACACGGGTAATGATGTCATTATTTTTCAGCGGAATCTCTAGCACAGTGTTGCTATATACAATAGAAGACTTGGTGTGTCTTCGTGTTGTGTTGCATTTCGTCAGTGCTGTTGTCAGAGTAAAATGTGTGGCATTCTCGGTTGCTCCGCATTTTGGGTCCAGGAGACGAATATGCTCTCGGTCCATTCCTTTGAGGAGGGGCTTGGGGATAGTGATGGACATCTTGTTTTGAAGGCAACGGACGAGGACACCTTTTGCTGAGGAATAAATGTTTAAACCATTTAATAGGAGTTGATCACCCCGGTCTGGGTTGATCCCCCGTCTACAAGTAGGTTATATGGTGGACGATTTGCAGGAAATTTTACATTTACACGCTTATTAGCAGCCGGAGAAGACAGGAAAGGCCCCGGGTAGCACTTAAGTCATCTTCTACCCTTTTCGATAATTAAATCAGTTCTTGCATTTTCGTAATTTCCTATCAAGAATTTTTTTAACTGAAGTAACAACCATTCAATGAGCTACAAGCTGTTGATATTGGATTGGATGTACTGTATATCAGCGAAAGGTATGTTCAGTGTTTACCTTCACAAGTATGGTTGTCTTCAGCCAATGAGAGCTCTGCGTCTGGGCATTCGCACTCGTAACTGCCGGGTGTATTTTCACAGTCGTGAGAGCATCCACCATTCTGTACAGCACATTCATCGATATCTAAACAGAAATATTTAAAATTTATGAATTTATTTAGATGTTTTTTTTTAAAGTTAGTGGGCAAGAGGACTGAGTAGGGAAACGCGTGCCTCAGTAAACAGGCATTATTTTTTTTGCGAACTGCCAAAACTTCGAATCAAATGTCTCTGAATAATGACAAAAATTACTATCCAATTATTGGAAAAGGGAACCGATAGCTTCAAGAGCAAACTTGACACTCTAACGCAAGATTTTCAGGCACTGAAAATGAGGCTAGAAAAGGAAGAGCCGATTGGCAGAACGAGCCAAGATAGTGGTGGGAGTTGGTAAAGGAGAGATTTTAAACTATTATTAAACCCAAAGTTTTGGACTTGAGAAACAATTGGACATTGCACTCGTTTTAATGTCATGTTGTTGGAAACAAACAAAGGTCTGAATATGAAGATGACGCTTTCCTTTCAGGGGAAGAACACAGTAACAAATAAATAAATCTTACCTTTGCATTTATATCCATTTCCTGAAAAACCCTTTTTGCAGATACAAGTGTAAGATCCAACAGTATTTTTGCACTTGGCATTAACGTCACAGTTATCAGCGCCGACAGAACATTCGTTGATTTCTAAGAACAGAATATCACAAGATCAGTTTTAGTCTCATCTCCAGTTTAGTACATTATTATATTAACAGTTACACAAAACATTTGCCTGCAAATTAAATTTTCATGTCTTCTCTCTTTGACCAGAGTTTATTTGATAATCAGAGTGACTGGGTTTGGCAGAGGTGTCGATGGCCATTATGTTCACCTCCTGGGTTTTTTGCAAGTCACTTGAATTAGCAAGCCACTGTGCTTGCCATTCATTTTTAAAGGCTATCATTGTAATGCGAGACTGTGCTATTTCTTGAATCATTTTACCACTGAGCTAATGGATCAAATTTAACAAGGAAAGTCGAAAATGAAGACGAAGCCTTTTTCTTTGGAGAGGAGAAGTCTGTAATTTAAGGACGTCGAGTAAATCTTACCAGTGCATGTCTTTCCATTCCCTGTAAAACCCTTTTTGCAGATACAAGTGTGAGATCCAACAGTATTTTTACATTTGGCATTAACGTCACAGGCATCAGCGCCGGTAGAACATTCGTTGATGTCTAAGAACAGAATATCATGAGATTATTTCTTTTGTATCGTTTATATTTTCTTCAAATACTTTAAAGTAACTAAAAAACTCCCGTTTACTTCAATGTTAAACAGGTAAAACTGTTATTGAAAGGCAAAACAAAGTTTTTATTTTTGGAAGAGGTAGGCAGTTAGTCAAGTAATTCTTACCAGTGCATGTTTTTCCATTTCCTGTGAAACCCTTTTTGCAGGTACAAGTGTAAGATCCAACATTATTTTTGCACTTGGCATTAACGTCACAATCATCAGCACCGGTAGAACATTCGTTGATATCTGGGAAAAGAAAATTTTTCGAATCATCTGACAGAAATTAATGATACCTTCTAACGCAATGTTATTGAAATCAAACGAAGGTCTAAATATGAAGATGATGTTTTTTTTTTAAAGAAAGAAGCCGAAGTCAGTAATATAATCCAATTTTACCAGTGCATGTTTTTCCTTTTCCCGTGAATCCCTTTTTGCAGGTACAAGTGTAAGATCCAACAGTATTTTTGCACTTGGCATTAACGTCACAAGCATCAGCGCCGGTAGAGCATTCGTTGATATCTAAAAACAGGGTATCACAAGATTATCTCAGTTTTAGTGGATCGTTATTTACTTGGAAAAATCTTTTAGTTATTCTAAAGCCACTTTACTCTAGGGTTAAACAGTTGAAACTATGCAGAAGTAATATTAATTTGGAATATTATTTAATATTGTGCTATCTGAATAGAACCGAACTGGAAAAGAGGAAGAACGGCTTTGTTTTGGAAGAGCTAGTCACTAAGTCTGGTAAATCTTACCAGTGCATGTTTTTCCTTTCCCTGAAAAACCCTTTTTGCAGGTACATATGAAAGATCCAACAGTATTTTTGCATTTGGCATCAGCGTCACACGCATCAGCGCCCGTAGAACATTCGTTGATATCTAAGAAGAGAATATTACAAGATTTTTGCGTTTGACGTTAGGAGAACGGAACTCCTAATCTTGGGTATTCTTCGGTTCTTGGGTATCCTGTGGTACTAAGGGGGAGAGCAGTAACAAGTCTGCGTTTTTCGTCGTTTGTCTGCCTTTTCTGTGCCATTTCGAAATTCGTAAACAGGCTATGTTCAGGCGTACTAACAAAAAAGGCTCTCGTACATTAAGGTTATCTTTCTTTCTGCCATAAATGGATAATCGGACCGGAGTGAGCGAGAAATAGAAAGAGAGTTCTTGACTGTTTGTTGAGGTTTAATATTTCGCCCCTGCTATGCAAACAGTCCATTTCATGCAACAATGATTCATCTTGATTTCAGATGTTTGCGTGAGACAGTTCGCGTTATTGGTGACATTTATACAAATTTGCTTTTCATTAATATTCTCAATATCTCGAGAAATCAGAACACAGTTTAAGGTTCGCTCAAGGTTATAAGACATCTTCCAATATAAATTTTTCTTTTGGGAAATTATCTAACCAACTCTGCGAATATTTCTGTGTATATGCAACCAAAAATTAGTTTAGCCTCAAGTGTACCCTACTTACGATTACTTCTAAGTTTCAATTTAATTTAAAATAGATCGTATTTTTCTCAGTAATATTTCAATTATCTTAAAGGGACATTACTGCAGGGTAAAACGGTTAAAACTAGTAAAACTTCTAAGCAATATCATTTACTATTTCGCTACTTGAAAAAGAAGGCGATTGTTTTAATTTGGGAAGAGTTGGTCAGTCAGTTACAAGTAAATCTTACCAGTGCATGTTTTTCCATTTCCTGTAAATCCCTTTTTGCAGCTACAAGTGTAAGATCCAACAGTATTTTTACACTTGGCATTAACGTCACATGCATCAGCGCCGGTAGAACATTCGTTGATATCTAAAACAGAGTATCACGAGATTTTTTCAGTTTATTAGATCGTTTACTTTTAAAGCATCCTAAAGCAGTTAAATACGATGTTATAACATTTTAAGCCTGTTAATGTAATGTATCACCCTGCTCTGATTATTTGAGAACAACATTTAATGTCATGGATGTTCTTGGAAACTAAAGAACATCTGAAAAGGAACGAAGAAACCAGTATGTCAAGTAAATCTTACCAGTACATGTTTCTCCATTTCCAGTAAAACCCTTTTTGCAAGTACAAGTGTAAGATCCCACAGTATTTTTACACTTGGCATTAACGTCACAAGCATCAGCGCCGATAGCACACTCGTTGATATCTAAGAAGAGGATATTGTAAGGTTATTTTTCTAAAATAAACTATCTGTTTTTCCTCGAAGAACTGCTTTCTAAGTATCTTGAAGAATTTTTTTCTCTTTGATAGTGTAGAATAGTAGGAAAGTGAATTCAATTCCCAGCGAAGATAGTTAAATTTATCAAAATAAAAATAACAAGATTTATTTTGAGTCTGGTCGTAGAAGACCTCCAGTGTTTCAGGAAATTCAAAATTCTGACCATCTTAAAATATTCAGCTGGAAGAAATAATAAGTTAAAAACTAGAATCTAAAGGAAAAAAGGTAATTTGATGCAATAATGAATGTTCTTACCGGAACAACCCGTCAAATTTCTCCTGGCGTATCCAGATTTGCACATACAAATGTAAGAACCCACTGTATTTTCGCAGTTGGCATTTTCACCACAAACATCACTAGAACACTCGTTTATGTCCATAAAAAAGGTGTTTTGTATACAAAATTAGAACATTTTTATTTGAAAGCTGTTCGTGAAGATTGAATACCATTGAATGTGTTACTATGACAACTTTGATCCTGAATGTAAACACAGCAAACATTAAACAGCTTTCCGGGCCCGAAAAGTTATCGACTTTCGAGAAATAGGCCCCTGGGCCGAGCGATTGATGGAATATTTGCGAAAATCTGCGACTTTTTTCCCGGACAACTAATACGGCTTTAAATTGAGCGGCCTAAGGATGGAAAACGCTTATCCTTTACAGGTATCTTAATTTATTGCCTTGTAGACATTTACTGATCAGTGTAAATTTAGCTACATCAAAAAGTGTGGACCCAGTTGTTCAAAGGCCGATTAGCACTATCCCGTGGAAAGAGTTTTAATACGGGTTCCTCAGTTTTCCTTCTGCTCAATAGCATTTCCTCGAATAAATTTTTCTGATTCTTTTAAGCTTATACCATTAGCAAATCATAGAGGAAGAGAATTAAACTGAATTTGATTTTTTACCTTTTATATCTGAGTTCAATTTTCGCACTAACCATGGGTTATCTTAACCCAGCTTTGAACAACCCGGCCAGAGTTTGATATTTGAGTTTTTGCAAAATTCTGTTTAAAATATTAGAACTGTACAAAATTCATTGTTTATCAGCCACACAGAACCACTGCATTTTAAATGCCGATATTGCCATAAACTAACTGTTTGCGAATTGCTGAAAATGTCTTGGAATCCCTCGAAGAAACTATCTTTTCCTATGAAGAATTCGTATTTTTTTACTGACAACGGCGAAATTAACTACACCAAGATCCTAAAAACATTTAGTGAACAAACTTTGGGAAAGTATATGATCTTAGACCATCTTAATACATGTAACTATCCGTTATTTTATTTTAGGTGAGTGTAGTTTTATTACCTTCCTCACAGTTTTTTCCTTGAAATCCTTGTGCACATTTACAATAGTAGCTGCGGCCAGCACGAGACTTGCATTTGCCTCCGTTTTTACAAGGGTTCTTGTAACACAAGTTTGCTATGGAAAATAACAAAAAGGCGTACAATTACTTGACGGGAAGAAATTAAGTAGGTCCACTCTTAAACACGCGTCATGTTTCTTTTTCTTAACAATCACTTTTATAGTTTGCCGTAGGCCCAGTTGAAACGTTCAAACTTTCCATGTCCCCCTATCAAATGAACCAGTAATCTATTTTGACTGGTAAGCGTGGCAATGGTTCAACACTTGCCATTGTACATTGAGAAAATCGTAATAGAGTACGACTAATCAACTTCGATGCCCAAGTCCACCGCAGCCTCTACAACATTTAGGTCGTCCGAATAGGTATTAAGTTCGGTACACGAAACGTTTGGCGTTTGAACTTCCAGTGAACCTTAGTGTATCGAGTGATATAAGAATAGAACTTTGATTTTTAAGTCTTTAAAACATCTCATTTGAAACTCATCACAGCAGCCCCTTTTTGTGGGGCATGATCACATTCTTCCCTTTGCTTTATTTTTTTCCTTACAATTCAGCCGGCGCTCTTAGAAATCAATCGATAGTGTTGAAATGCTTTCTAAAAGTACCTGTTTCACAGTTCTTTCCATAATATCCGCCCGGGCATGCACAAGAATAATCTCCACTAGCGATCACTGAGCAGTTACCATCATTTAGGCAGGGGTTCTCAGTACAGGGACTCTGAACTGAAACAAAACACAAACATTAATTTAAAATAAATTAATTTGTCTGTTTAAAAGCATTAGTTGCTGTTGATCAGTGTAGATATAAATTCATATTAGCAACACTCAATGTTAGATCGCGAGCCGTCTCTAATTTGTCTTTTGAGACAGAATACTTGGAGCGCACGTGTGAGCGGCGAGCGGCGAAGCTCCTTGCGCGTGGTCTTGAGGAAAAAAGGGACGACCCCTAGTGGTCTACGACCATGTACAAATGCTACAGCGAATGCAAATGTACAAATACTGAGAATTCTGTCGTCAAACACAAATAAAAGAAGGTAAAGGCTATGAGAAACATAACCTTCTATAAACTGAAGTAAAGCTCACATGAACCTTTTTCAACACGGATCTCTGTCTTCAGGTAGCGAAACAAATGTTAACGTGGATGCAGATTTGAGAAAGCCAAAAATTGCGCCGGAACAAAATCACCTATGGTAAGTGTGCGCAACAAAGGCGAACATTTCTTACAGTTTACTAAGTCATCGTTTTGGGTTTTAAGATGGTCAATGTTAACTCTTATTCCAGCTCTTACGTACTATTTTATCTTCATTGCAGCTTGTTAGTCAACACGTTCGCTGATATTCCAGGTCAATTTGATCTCTGAACAAAGCTTTTTTCCAGAGGAACTAACTCGGCGTAGAAGGAGAAATTGTCAAATGATTGTGGTGACGAATTTCCAACCAATTTACCGAATATCGGATAAATATATTGTAGGCTAGAAAAAATGGCTGAATTAAAAAAAAATTAAATTAAACCATCTTACTTCCAGACGATTCCCCACTGAACTGGTCGTCAATATATCGTTGGGGAAAGAAATCCTCGATTCCGTTCACAAAACTCTTTGGCTCTTCGTCATAGAAGTTCAAGAAGTTACGATCATCATTGTTGTTTACGGGGTCCTCTCCGGCTAAAAAGCCTTTCCCATCGATAGTCAAGCAAAAACATGGTACAAGTACTAGCACGACCAGAAGGTTCATCCTAAATCCGCAGATTGACGAGTTCACGTCGTCTCCTCAAGTTCAACAAGAACAGACGCCTGTGCGAAGCTGCTTTGTACTATTATAGTGCTGCTTGATTGAATGACCTTTAAGCTGAGTGTTCAGATTTTTCATTGGCCTATAAGGTGTTTAGCGCTTTATTTTGGCAAGTTTAACCCTCATAATTTCGAATTAATTTGATTATGTTTCACTAATCACAAAGAGGATGATGTAATATAGGCTCGCTTAGAACATAATTATCGTATACTTATTATACCAACGCCTCTACTGGCCCAGCCGACTTTCATTGGTTAAGGCCCACCGGTTTAAACGTCGAACTTTACATGTGCCGAACTTAATACCTATTTCTTTGTCCCTCTGAAATATGTTCTTTCAATGCGTTTAACCATGGTATTTTTCTTTCCGATTTTCATTGGCTAAAAGAGTTCTGTTTGTTTCTCTGAAGAAAAAAAGCTACTCTTAATATTTCGAGCAGTGTTTTCATCTTAATTTCATTTTTTTCTTAATTAAAGACAAAAAGTGTCATTACATCAAAAAATGATTCAAGTTGTGTTCCAAGTTATGATCGACTTTGTCTCTTCAGCTTTTATTTAGTCAACAGTGAAATGAGTATTACGCAATCGAAATAACTAATCAGCACATTACCTAGAGGGTATTGTTAGTTTATCAACTGTTCTTTCAATGAAAAATATGTAATTCAAATGTTATTTGGGACTGCTTATTTCACTTTTTTTGCTTTTGACAAAAAAGTTGTGACGTATAATATGAACGTAAACATTGGTCTAAATTACTGAGTATACTTTTGCATTAGCTAAGTACAAAAAATGACCACTCTTTACTATCTTTTATCCCTTTCAAACTGAAGAATTTACACAGTCACATCTTTGTGAAATAAGAATTAGATCTAGGGGTGTTTATAGCTTGACAGCTTGTAATTTCCGTGACCTTTTTTTAAGCCGAATTCCCATCCCAATAGATTTGCATGCATACAAAGTCAAGGGCGGGTAGTTTTGTCTTTGTGCTTAAAAATTCCATCTTATGATTTGTAAAATCAGGACTGATTTGTTTTGTTCATTTAACAATTTGTAATTTTCACCCCCCTGTTTTGAAAAAATTCACTCTTTAACATGCAGAATGCCGAAAAGCTTTAAAAGGCAGTCGAGCACGTTAGTGGTCCTTCATTGCTTTTTCGACAGTGGAGAGGTCTTTGAATTAGTTACTGTTCCGGAACCATGTTCATGCAGAAGTGGATCATTTTCTTATTTCCATTTGTGTTTAACCTGATCATTGCCGACGAAGATGCTTTATGGGGTCAACTCCAGAAGGAACCAGTTACAATGGATGATAAACGTTAGTTTAGTATTGGTATTTTTTGCGTTATCCGGGTTAGTCAGACAATGCACACACAATACGGGATGGCGTCTCGTGCCGACACCACTATCCCATAAAGTATGAACAACTATCCGATTTGTTAGATAGAGAAATCGCTCCGAAATCATTTTTTTACGTGTAAACAGAAGACCTATCCGGTATGAATTGCATGCCAACCCAAAAGCTATTCGATATAGTGTGAACACAGCCTCAGAAAACGCCTTGGTGTGTTTGATATGATACTTTTTTTTTCTAAAATAACTCATGTCCACTGCATTGTTAGCAACAAGCTTTGCTCAAGGTTCCCTTATTAAGCCATTCGTAAAATTCAATTACAGATGTATCGAAGAAGCTGATAGTCTATTGTCAGTTAAATTATGATAATCTAGTTGTAACTTTTTTGTGGCACATATATTCCCTTTGGATCAACAAATTACTTGAATGTATTTTTTCTGGTAAGGTGTCAATGCCCTGATCATGAATTGCACTTCTATTTCAGCTCCTACCAAGTGTGACCCTAACCCTTGCATGAACGGTGCAACTTGCAGACCCGCTCCTCAATCTCTTGTTGGATATAAATGTACTTGCTTACCTGGCTACGCAGGAGTTAATTGCGAGGACGGTAAGGCGAAGAAATGCTAAATTAATTTGTTCAAAAGTTACTGTAATTAGCTGCAATAGATTCTGTCGATGAGTCCGCGCGTCACGCGGGTTAAGAAACATCGTCTCGCGCGTCGTGTTTTCTCGTTAGAGCTGGACATTTGTATAACTTGATACGTGCCTGCCACAAAACTATTCGCATTTTACGCGATTCATAAAATTAATCCTGAGATGTGTCAAAGAAACTGATAGTCTAGGATTCTAGTAGGTTATATTCCGTAGGTTTTTTTTTGTTATGTGATATCCATTTTGATAATCTAGTTTTAATTTTTTTATCTGCGCAAAAAAAGAGCATTACCCTTGATAATCAAATTATTTGAATCAACGTTTTCTTGTTTTTTGAGATGTGGACGAGTGTGCCGAAGACAATGGCGGATGTTCACACAAATGCAAAAATACAGAAGGTAGCTTCGTCTGTTCATGCCCTGATCCGGAGCTGAATTTGGCCCCCAATGGTCGTACGTGCGTTGGTAAGGAAACGTATTATTTTGAACTTCTGATTAAAGGAAATGAATGATCGGTAATAATAGGGAGGCATGAGAGAATGAAACATACCAGATATTTTTACGAACTTGATAAAACACTGATACGTTGAGGGCATTCAAAACTCAAAATAATGTAGATCATCAAGAATCTCTTTCAATAGAATGAATAAGTTGAAAACATTTCATACATTTTTCTGTCTTAAAACTGATTTCATAGCTACTTAAACTTTCTTGGGAAATTTCAAGTTCTTTACGTTAGGCTGTAACAGGCCTATCATTAAGTGAGATTTTCAAGTATCGAATGAAACTTTAAATTTTCTTTAAAACCTTAATAATTATTCATTGACAATATTTTATCCTATAGCATCTGGTGTATCAGTGCAGTGTCACCAAAATGACATGTCCATCACCCTGCCTAAAGCTCTTCTTCTCGGCTTAAATCGTGAACATGTCACCCTGCGAGACGTGAAGTGTGTTGCCACTGAAACAAGGACACACTTCACCCTTAAAACTGCATTGACCGGCTGTGGTACAACCGCCAGACACAGAAGAGGTTTTGTGGTTTATAGCAACACAGTCTTGGAGATCCCAGTTGCAGATGACGCCATTATAACGAGAGTTCGTGAGATCGAGATACCCTTCAGCTGTTTCTACAAAACCTCGGGTGATGCTACTGCTGTTGGAGTTAAACCTGACACCAGAAAGTTGGTTTTTGATGAGGATGGAAAAGGAAACTTCACAGTTGCTTTGGATATGTTCCCAGATAAAAGGTCTTTTATAATGGTTTTAAATACCATTTAAACAAATATTTTAGCTTATCCATGATCCTCTGTTGCAGCGAAACACGTTCATGGAAGTTGCATAAAACCTGACACTAGTTTAGTGTAAAGTGAATTGCATCCTTAATGCGTTGTCGCCCTCAAAGAAATTACTTAGAAACTGAAAATGAATAAAGCAGAGCGTACTTTTATTTTGATATTTTTTGAAAATAATCTGATGTTGTCAGTGTCGCATTTCACTATGTTGATCTTTAGCTTCGAGGCAGCCTACATCCAGAGTGATTATCCTGTGGAAGTTAAGTTGAGACAGTACCTCTTCTTCCAAGCATCTGTGAAAACCAAGGACAAGACTCTGTCCGTTTTGGCTGAGAACTGTTACGCTACACCCTCTCAGGACAGACAACATGATGACAAATATCATCTCATCAAGGAGGGGTAATTTCAAAAAAATCTTTTACCGCATTATTAGATTAGATTTTCGGAAATAAAATTTTCATGAAGTTTGTTAAGCAGACTGCATATTTAAACGAAAAAAGACTACCTTTTACTTTCAAAAAGTAGTTATTTCTCATTGAGAAAAATTGTCGTTTTTCAAATTGTTTCCCATTACACTTCATAATGGAAACAAGGGTTTTGAATGACCTCAGCTGAAACTGCGAATAGTTTGAAAAAAAAATTAAAAACAAAATTGTTTTTAAGAAGTTTCTGGTTAATGTTTTTATGTAGAAGTACTGTACAAAAGATTCTGTGATCTAAAATACAAATTTGCTCTTAAATGCTAAATCTCCTGTTTTTAAGTTTGCTTGTTTTCCATTCCAAGCCCACAATAATGTCATTATGATCATTATCTGTGCTTCCATTTTTTTCCTTTTACAAAGAACCACATTATAGCATACTAACTGTTGATAGTAATTGTTGACTATGACATTTTTACTAATAATTGTTGATAGTAATTGCTGACTATGACATTTTCTGTCTTTCAGTTGCCCAGTTGATAAAACAACCATCACCATACAATCGCAAAAAGTGGGTGTGGATCGTTTCAGTACTGAAGCGTTTAAGTTCATTGCTGATCACCCATTCGTGTTTGTCCACTGCCAAATAAGGATATGTGACGCAAGTAACCCTGGATCAAGATGTGCACAGGGATGTATCAAGGAAGGCAGATTAAGACGTGACGTTAGCGATGAAGACAAATTATACCCACTGGCACAGGGACCGCTCACAATTGCAAGTGATGCTACGGAGGTGAAATCAAGAAAAAGATCAAATAAAAAAGGTACTTGTTCCTCTAACAAAATAATCAATGAACTCGTTAGAAGTCAAAGAAAGTGGCTATCTCTTATCTAGCACTCGAAATTTATCAAAAAATGCCCTTGAGTAAGAGCAGAATAGGGATGTACTTAATGTAAGACAGATGAAGTTTCGCCATATTAGCATCATGTGTATCGGTGTGTATAGAAAACCCTGCACAAGACGACAATGATCGGTCGATATTTCTTCTGACTTTTATGAGTATATCACTGCATTAATCCAAATGAACTATAAAGAGCTGAAACAGTTATCACTATTATACACAAAGGTAACGAGCCTCGTTGGTAAAAAAATATTTCAGCATGCATCAGTGTACTGTCATGAGTGAATTTTCCTGCTTCCTAAATACCCACGCCTGCTAAATAATTTGTTTCATCCTGCAAGGTTTACATTGGGGTTGTGTACGTCTTATCGTCATCTTTCACTCACAATTAACACAAATTTATGTTTAATATTTCAGACATGACTGTGCCTGCTGTGGTTACCATGGGAATACTATCAGCGCTTTGCTTGATGGGAATGGCTTACTTGTCTCGCAAGAATACAAGCAAGGCCACCGCCTACACTATTGTTCCAGAAAGCTTCTGACGAATAATTCAGTTGTATCGATTGTCTAAATAAAGAAATAACATTTGATAGAACAATTTCTCTTGTTTTTGGGCATTTTTAATACAACGCTTACTGAATATCCTAGGTGTTAAACTCCTCTCTTTCAGCTTAATGACTCAAAGAAATACTAAAAAAAAAAAAAACCTCCCTGTGGGTAATTGGAAAAATATTGGTGAGAATGTTCCCCTGGGGGTGGTGGACCCCTTGCCCCGTCTAAAAGAAAAAAGGTTCAATTTGCTATATTCTCAGACCTGAAGTGAAAAGGAATTTTTTCTTATTTCGGTAAGATTGCTTTTACATCCATCAGTTATATATTCGCTCAGATGAAATTACTTGATGTGCATCAGCAGACATCTTTGACCATCTTTTGCCTTCAGTAAACTTCACTTCATTTTGATCGTTTACTTTCTCGGACAATTTTATTTTCAATACACAGAAAATTGGTTAATCAAAAGGAAGGCTCAAGTGAAACTGTCTTTCGTATGAATCATGAATCTGACCGGTCTCGCTGATTTAATTACTTCAAGATGAAAATATTGGAATAGGAATACAGCGAAGCGAAGAAATAAAGGGAAAAAACCCCCATTGTTTCAAGTAAATGCACCTACTATAACCTTTATCCAATGCATTTAGGACTACAAGAATAAGTGACATAGTGAAATTTTAAAGAAATAATGTTATCTAACCGTTTGTCTCGTTTGCTTGGAAATAAGATGAGAAATGAGGAGGAAATTTAATACACGAAACATTTCGTAGCAAAAAGATTTTTTCTTCCTACTTTATCGACGGTCCAGTATTCAGGATATTTACTTTTTATATCGTATTCCACGATTATTTCTGAATTGATTGAGTACGCGTAACAAGGGCCTCTATTCGAGAGAAATTCCATCATTGCCCCGGCAGAGAACAAAAACGTTATGAACATAGGCACCTCATTTCAATCATCCTCGAAACTAAACCGCATGCTCATCACAAGACTCCTTTGCATAGAATGTAACACTCGACCAGTTAGCCTCACCATCGAAGTTTTGCTCATTAAGATTCTTCTTGTTTCAAAGAAATCAACACTTTCAAGCAACAGAACTCGTGGACCAACTCGTTCCGGAAAAGCTCGACATCTTTCGCATTAATCTTACCAAAGCCTTCTTCTCAAAGCTTGCATGGCGTAGGCCAGGGGCACCCAACGACGGTTTCGTCCTAAATGCATTGTAAATTCTTTTTAGGCTATCCAGGGTGCAGAGTACTCTTAGATCTCTAGAAATGAAATCTAAGCGGCGCTATAAGATTTGTATCGATTCGGTCTTCCTAGGGGAACTTGAGGCTTTTCGAAAGTACAATGGCTTCAGTGTTATTTTGTCGAAAATCTTAGATGCAATTGAACCTTTTATGAAAGTGAGAATTTTTCTTATTCCTCTCTTTATCACATTTTAAAATCAGAAAATTTTAGGTTTCCTTTTTCTATGAAAATTAGCCTAACAAGGGGAGTAAATTGTAAAAAGATTATATTTCAGAAAATCGTAGGGAGCTTTTTTTAGATAAGCTTCGAAAATTGCACCTGAATAGAACGGAATTTGATCTTTTCTTAACCTGTATTCATTATTCTTGCAACCTGGACTGTTCGTAGAACCTGGAAGGGGGTATGTAACAAGAAACAGTGAACGAGATTATTTTCATTTTTAAACTTGTTCAAAAAACGCCGTATTAAGCTGGTTGAGCCGATTCTGGTCAATCTCGTGCCCCGGTCATTTCGGTTTATGAGAAAACCAAAACGGATGGCTGTAGAAAAGGCAAGAGGACTTCCATTTACTTATAAGACAGATGCAGTAGAACCTCGAAAACTCGAACACGGATAACTTGAACTTCCCGCTAACACGAACTAAATTACCTTTCCCTTGATCAAAAGTTCACCAAAATTTACCCCGATAACTAACATTCCCTGCTAACTGGAACGTTTTTCGTTTCCTTTCAGAGTTCGAGTTACCGGGGTTCTAGTGTATACAATTTTTTCACATATTTTTCAGTATTTGTCCGTCAAGGAATTGGGAACAATCCATATCAAGAGCTACAATTAATTATATTAACTGCTATCTGCAAGAAAATTCCATTTTTGGGTTTCCCCTACTTTTTTCTCTAAATAGATCTCGAATTAACTAGGGGTAGAAAATGTGCAAACTTAGGTGGTGTTTCATTCATTTTGGCAGGAGAGAGTAGTTTAATTGAAGAGAGTATTCTGTAGAATGAGGTTCCGGCCTAAATCCCATTGCAGTGCTGATCAAGATTAAAAGTTGTATTTGCCGAGTTTTTCGGAGGATTTTCTTGAATCCAATCTGTCGCATCAAGCTTTTCCAAAAAGAGGATGCAACATGGTATTACTAGAAAAGACTGAATTAGCGTCTCTGAGGAACCATTGGTTGGTATGCGTCCAGTCTGGCGTCCAGGTAAGGGTTTAAATTGAAACTCAATCAATCTGATCAATTAAAGGGTTCTTCTTCGTCCGAGCAGTAATAGTCTTGAAGCCCTTAGTAAGCATGGTAAGTGTTGTTCCTTTCGTTCGAGAAGTGGTGACGTCAAGCACCGAACTTAAGAAAACTGCGTTCATTTCCGCTCCAGTTGAATGTACTTGTCATAGAATTTTCAACTATAGTTTGTCAGATATATAACTAACGCCTGTAGTTTAAATGCAATGACCATTATATGATGCATAGACAGTGCATAGAGATCACTAAAAACGTTCTGGGCTGATATTCATGAGGTGTGACACGCTGCAAAGTTAATTTCTTCTAGTCCAAATGTTTTACGTGGTTCCATTGAAATGCCTAACGTATCCTTACTGGGCAAAGGTGACTATTTACTACCTCACTAACTTTTATTATTGAATCATCCACCGACCCAAATGTTACATCTCCGGAGCTCCTATTGGTCTTTTCTACATTTGCTGTATATACGTTTGTACTTCTTAATAACAGATCAATTGCTGGTTGACGGTAAAATTTTCCTGGCTCTTCTAACCTTTGTATAAGTTAAACTCGGGCTATACATGGTTGAGATGGTATCGAAGATGCTCTTCAATGTTTTCTACTATGCGAGTCAAGATAAAATATGATCATAGTTTTTTTTGCAAGAAAACATTATAAATACAGAAAAAGTTCCTTTGTACTTATGGAATAAAATGTACAAATCAGTAAAATATTTGCTAAATGAAATACAATTGTAAAGCTTTTCTCTTGGAAATTTCGTATTCAGGGCGCGACATCATTTTTTCAAAGATTTTAGCAAACTTGAGTATTTGAATTAAGCTGTCAAGCTATGATGATTAAACAAATCCAGATTGTAAGGCATTACCATTGCTGTCCATCAGTAACCGGCACTCTTAACTTCTAATTCTAATCATATGAGCGATAACGATGACGATGATAATAATAATAACAATAATAGTAATAATAATTGATAATAATAATGATAATAACAGGTATTACAAAGTGCGATGAATTTATTACAAATTGTGACAGCTTTCTTTTTATCACAAAGTGTGACACGGTTTATTACAAATTGCCTCAGATATAACATTGAGTGCGACAGTCCACGTTTACGAAACATTTGTCAGATACAACCGATTGGGTGCCAAGAAATTGTAATTAAGTGAAATTACGAAAATAAATGTTTTGTTGTTGTTGTTGATATAACCAGACCCAAGCTTGACTTTAATAATTTTAAGGACACACGCAGAGACTTACTGGAGAAGGCAGCCAAAGCTAAATTATGAATCCAATCTTAGATGCATATAAAATTGAGTTGACAAAACAATGCTTATCTTGGTGTGGTTGAACTGGAAAACTTACAACCAATATTATTTACACTTACCACGGCAAGTAAAATTGAGAGGAAGGCTGCCTCAGGAATCGCGGTGAGTTTTGATTTCTTCACTGGTATTAGTCTGGGAGCAGGTTAAAGTTTCTCCTGAACTCGCAACCTACACTGGTTTGTATGGAGCGTTTTCACTCACGTGGCGAGAGGCTATGCAAATTTATTGGGGACAATAGAAAGACTGAATTTACATAGGAAACGAGTTCAACTCCCGCAGGATTGGTTTGGACAGTGGCCTCCTCACATGAGCGCGGTTGAGCCTGGGATACCTGTGGTTTTAATTACTCATTCTTGGAATGGTAATGGTATTGTATTTGGATTAAATGAAACACACTATACACTCTTAGTAATCGGCAAGTAAAATAAACATAAGTGGCTTTTAGCATGTTGTTTCAATGCACTACCGACAATAGCAAAAGAACTCAAAAGAACCTTCATTTCAGTGAACTAATTTGGCCTATGGAAAAATTGTTCAAGAAAAAAACGTTTTCTAGCAAGGCTCTTCTAGCACTTAGATGGGGTCATGAAATGGGGTTAGACTTGTCTGTGCACTGTTTCATTTCTGCTTATTCAAGTCAGGTATTTCAAATGTGTAAAGGAAGTTGAATTTGAGCTCATTTGGTCCGAGACATGGCAGGAGTTCTAATACCTCACTGGAAAATCCCAACCCAATCGTTCAGAAATTTTTCAAGCGAAGAGAGAAAAGGTAATAACAGATAGGAAGTAAAATAATCGAACACGAGAGAAATTATTCCATCCAATTCTATTTTTATTGTCGTAATCGTTTGTACATTTAGTTCCAATACAACTGATTTATTCGTCGCAGCTTTCTGGAACAATAGTGTAGGCGGTGGCCTTGCTTGTTTTCTTGCGAGACAAGTAAGCCATTCCCATCAGGCAAAGCGCTGATAGTATTCCCATGGTAACCAGAGCTGGTACAGTCATATCTGAAATGTTGAAAATAAATTTTCGTTAGATGTCAAGTTAACAATGTCGGTAAGAAGTTAACTGGTTAGGTGTAAAAACTTTAAGTCTTGTCTTGCTGAAGGAGTATTTTATCGGTGGAATACGTTTCCTTCATTGGTTGAGATCTCTGCGAAATTTTGAAATTCTGAAATTGAAATTCTTCAGCTTTTTGGAGGTTGAAGCTTTATTAGATTAATGGGGTAACAATAAGAGCCGAAAGCAGTTAGTAAGTAGTCTGGGCAAACATAATGATCTTGGCCAAACTTCGTTCGTGAGAAAATCAAGGTACTTGAAGTAAGCTTCTTATAAACTAAGCACATCCTTACTCTTCTTAATTGGATTTATTTTCTCTAAATCACGAAATGTAGAACGGAGACAGACACGTTCCTCTTACTATCTAACATTGTGAGTGATTGTACCAAAGGAACGTGTACCTTTTTTATTTGATCTTTTTCTTGATTTCATTTCCGCTGCATCACTTGCAATTGTAAGGGGTCCCTGTGCCAGTGGGTATAATTTGTCTTCATCGCTAACGTCACGTCTTAATCTGCCTTCCTTAATACATCCCTGTGCACATCTTGATCCAGGGTTACTTGCGTCACATATCCTTATTTGGCAGTGGACAAACACGAATGGGTGATCAGCAATGAACTTAAACGCCTCCGTACTGAAACGATCCACACCCACTTTTTGCGATTGTATGGTGATGGTTGTTTTATCAAATGGGCAACTGGAAAGTAGGAAATGTCATAGTCATCAATTACTCTCAACAATTATTAGTGTGCTATAATATGGTTCTTTATGAAAAGGAAAAAAATTGAAGCAAGATATTGAAAGATCACAAGTTCAAGTTTCTAATGACATTATTGTGATCTTGGACTGGAATACAAAAAAAGCTTAAAAACATGAGATTCAGCATTTAATAGCAAATTTGTAGTTTCGTCGCAGAATCTTGTTTTTTTACAGTCCTTCAACGCAAAAACACTAGCCTGAGATGGTTTTCGTCGAAAAAATCAAAATTTTATTTAAAAAAATCCGCAGTTCCTGCTGCGGTGTTAAATAGTCTTGATGCGATTGTGAAGTGTACACAATTCGAAAAACAAAAAGACTTTTCGTAATGAGAAATAGCTACCAAGTGGAAAGTAAAAATTAGTCTTTTCATTTAAATATATCATTTAGTTACTAAGCTTTTTGAAAATTTTATTTCCGAAATTTAATCTTGTTAAGCAGTAAAAGTTTTTTCTTTAATTACCCATTCTTGATGAGATGATATTTGTCATCATGTTCTCTGTCCTGGGAGGGTGTAGCGTAACAGTTCTCAGCCAAAACTGAGAGGGTTTTGTCCTTGGTTTTCACAGATGCTTGGAAGAAGAGGTACTGTCTCAACTTAACTTCCACAGGATAATCACTCTGGGTATAAGCTGCCTCAAAGCTGCAGATCAACATTAAGAAACAGAAAACTAACAACAACGAACGATTTTCAAATAGTGACAAAATATAAGTGAATCGCCTTGATGTTTTATTCTTTTCCCAAGAAAATCCCTAATGGACTAAAACACATTTAAGATACAATTCACTCGAGCCTAAACTTCTCTAAGGTTTCATCCAGTTTCAAGGAATCGTTTTCGGTATGAAAATAGATAGTGGATAAGCTCAAATGTTTGTTTAAATCGTGTGCAAAACCGATCATAAACAGACCTTTTATCTGGGAACATATCCAAAGAAACTGTGAAGTTTCCTTGTCCATCCTCATCAAAAACCAACTTCCTGGTGTCAGGTTTAACTCCAACAGCAGTAGCATCACCCGAGTTTTTGTAGAAACAGCTGAAGGGGATCTCGATCTCACGAACTCTCGTTATAATGGCGTCATCTGCAACTGGGATCTCCAGGACTGTGTTGCTATAAACCACAAAACCTCCTCTGTGTCTGGCGGTTGTGCCACAGCCGGTCAATGCAGTCGTAAGAGTGAAGTCTGTCCTTGTTTCCTTGGCAACACACTTCACATCTCGCAGGGTGACATGTTCACGATTCAAGCCGAGAACAAGAGCTTTGGGCAGGGTGATGGACATGTTATTTTGACGACATTTGACAGAAACACCAGAAGCTAAAAGGATAAATTTTGTTTTGCTTAGGTTAAATCTTTTAAATCACTTTACGATTTCCTAGTTGTTATAGAAGTAACAGAATTTAAGAAATTCCATGAACGTTTAAGAAGCTGTGAAATCCGCTGTCTGTCGAAAAAATTTACGAAAGGGAAAACATTTATTTTTTTCCACAGAAAATGCATCAATAATTTGGATGATTTGAATGAAGTTGAGGTTGGAGTTAATTAAGATCTGCTAGCTTTACACATGTAAATGTATCGCTTTTATTTTACTAAGTTTAACTGATGACTGGAACGTTGAATTTTCTCACTAACTTTTTGTTTTTCGCCCTCATTCTTTTCCTTTGCTTTATTTTGTTTGTAAAAAAGTCCCAAAAAATAGGTTTTCTTACCGACGCACGTACGACGATTGGGTGCCAAATTCAACTCCGGATCAGGGCACGAACAGACGAAGCTGCCTTCTGTATTTTTGCATTTGTGTGAACATCCGCCGTTGTCTTTGGCACATTCATCCACATCTAAAAAAGAAAGAGAAAAAAAAGTGAAAAATAGAAAACAAAAAAACAAAATACAAAATTTAAAAATTTGAATAATATTTCGTCCAAGGGTAACACTTTTAAAACAACAGCAAAAAATTGCAACTAAATTATCAGAAATCTTATCCTAACTTTTCACAAGACTATGAAAGGTCATCTACTAGAATCGTAGAATATTTATTTTTTTGGAAACATCTCAGTTTTATTTTATTAAGGGCGGAAACGGCAAAAGGTCGTTTTCTCAACAGTGCAATATAGTATGGAAGCTGTGATTGTAAGGAGAAAATGCAGTTAGAATTACTCCGTCTCACCGTCCTCGCAATTAACTCCTGCGTAGCCAGGTAAGCAAGTACATTTATATCCAACAAGAGATTGAGGAGCGGGTCTGCAAGTTGCACCGTTCATACAAGGGTTAGGGTCACACTTGGTAGGAGCTGAAATAGAAGGGCAATTCATGATCAGGGCGTTGACGTCACTGCATTGCTCAAATCCCTGAGGCAATGAGTGAGCAGCTGCTACACATAAATTTTCCAAATATCCGAACATGATGTGTGCAGTGAACATATACATGTAAATGCAAGTTTGTTGGAACTAAAAGAAAATTTAAAGGACGAACCAGTTTGGTATGACCGGTCAAATGAAACCTCTTCAGCAGTACTTTCACACAGTACTATTTATTTAGTATGTAGTTCAAACTTTCGAGTCTGTGGATGAAATCCTATGGTGTTACCATTCAAATGAAACCTCTTCAGCAGTACTTTCACACAGTACTATTTATTTAGTATGTAGATCTAACTTTTGCGTCTGTGGATGAAATCCTATGGTGTGACCATTCAAACCTCTTGAGCAGTACTTTCACCTGGTACTATTAAACCATATTTTGACTTCTAGCACTTTTCCAGCAAAAGGTTTCAACTCACCTGCAGGTTTCTCTGGTTTGACAAGCACGTGCGGTGGGTACCCTCCGTCAGTGGTGTCAGTAAATTTAGTCTTCAAAGATGGCCTTGTACATTCAAAGCAGTCTTGGCCATCGTTTTCCCACCATTCTACGGCTTTGCAGTTGGGATTTGACTTAAGACACAAAGCAATGCAAGCCTCGGACGATTTCACAGAGTCAGCCAAAGGTGTTGATAAACCTTTCGTCTTGGAACACCAATATGGGGTATAATCTTCCCAGGCTAAGAAAAGATGGTCTAGATGTTTCGAATCTAAGAAGTTTTGACTAATTGGCAGTGTAACTTAACAGAAATTCAGCTTCTCCAAGATAATCCAGTTCAATTAATATTATTAACTTTGAACAAAGAGAATACGACTCTAAGTTTTTAATCATTTTTTTCAATATACTGGTTTGGACTTTTGTAGTTTGACCCGGGCAGCATTAGGATAACTGTATCTCTCGACGTAACTTCGTATAACAGAAGAAAGCTCCAGTGAAACGTTCGTAGCCAAAAAAAATTTCAAGTAGTTTTAAATTTGGCCACTTAACCCAAGGTAAAAGTAAATCAACGGTAAACCGGGTTGGTGAGAAAAATTTGATTTTAATCCACTGCAGGAATTAACAACGGAAAGTAAAAAAATTTCAAAACTTGCAGATACTGCCATAGCCAAGGAAGCTAAAGAGGGCTTATGAAAACAAGAAACGGAAATTGTCGTTTCAAACATGAAAGCTCCAAAATGTTTTCTGTGTGATTGGGGTATATACTTAGAAAAAATATCAACACTTCACTCACGTTCTTCATCCATGACAACAGAGTCTTTCAGGAGTTGATACCATAAAGGATCTTCCTCTGCGATGATCGGGGTAAAAACCAACGAAAATATGCAAAATATCCACTTCTGAACGGCCATGGTTCTAGATGAGAAAGTAACTCAGAGACGCGTCTCTCTGTTATCCAAAGAGTAATTGAGCCATTCGAGTTGTTCCGATGGCTTTTAAAGGTTTCCGTCATTCTGCATATTAAAGTGAGATGCTTTAAAAACAATAGGATGACAATTACAACATACGGCTAAGCCCTGATTTTGCAAATGAGAGTTAAAAACACAAAGACAAAAATTACCCTTGGGTTTGTTGGCTTTCAAGCTTTCGGCGGCAATCCCATAAGGCACTGAAAATTACAATGAGCTGTGAAGCTAACACACCTAGTGACTGAACTCTTATTTCACTAAGAGGTGTGAGTACAACTCAGTCAGAAAGAGGTGTAAGATAACACACTATGAATTAAATTAAAGTAAGTATTTTATCGTAAACATGTTTTGTAGAAAACTAATGAAAAACACACAAATGAAAACATGAAAAATAAAATATGTTTGGATCAGTAATTAACTACCTTTCAAGACTAAATTTTGCAGATATTCAACTAACTAACCAAGATTAAAATCGAGTTCCATATTTTACAGTGAAAGAAAAGTTGACGGTTTGATCATTCTCGCGGTACAATCAGTACATTCGCAAGACAATTAACAATACTCTCCAGGTAATGAGCTAATTAGTATCAATGGTTACGTAATCCTTGTGTTTTCACCGCTGACTGGATGAAAGCTGAAAAATAGAGTCGATCACAATTTGAAGCACACCTCATACTTTATCATTTTCTGTAATCAATCATTCTGATGAAAATAAAAGAAATGATTAGAATTAACATAATAACCCTTTTCCAAAATATCTAAACGCAAAAAGTCGTAGGGGAAATACCAGGGTTATCTAAACAACAAAAAAAATCAAACAAGTTTTTTGAAGCGTTGAAAGAATTAATTTCAAACTAAAAATACAAATTTTTGGTCCTTGAATTGAAAGTCTGATAGGAAAAAAACAGAGGCTTATTAAGAATATAAAAACTATTCAGTCCGAGGGCGATGCCAAATTATATCACCACCTTTGTATTCAGTGTAAAACCTTTTAAAGAAAGAAAAAAAATGTACGCTAACACGTTTTCGGCCAATAAAAAGTCTGAAAACTCAGCTCAGTAAAGTTTCAAAAGTGTAGCGCTATAAAAGGACAACTGTGCTTCACATAGGCGTCTGTTCTTTTTGAACTTTGGGATACAACGCGGACTCGTTAAATTGTGGATTTACAATGAATCTTCTTGTCGTGTTTATACTGGTGACTTTTCACTGGCTCACTACCGATGGAAAAAA
>CALNXK010000181.1:500000-537500 GCA_942486035.1 Porites lobata | reverse complement strand
GGATTTCAAAGAATTTTACGATTTATCCAACACTAATCTTGTGATATTCTATTCTTAGACGTCAACGAGTGTTCTACCGGTGCTGATGACTGCGACGGTAATGCCAAGTGTAAAAATATTGTTGGATCTTACACTTGTACCTGCAAAAAGGGTTTTACAGGAAATGGAAAGACATGCACTGGTAAGATTTCTTTCTTTCTGGCTGGTAGTCTACATAATTATTCAGACCTTCCTTTTTTCCAACAACATAAGAATAAAATGTGTTTAATAATATACAAACTCTCTTCCTCAAACGATGGATCCGCGCCATCTTGTCTTGTTCCAATCGTGGACTCTTTCTTTTCTAGCAGCTCTTTTAGGTCTTGTAAATCTTTCGTTAGAGTGTCAAGTTTACTCTTCAAGCCTTCGGCTCAAAAAAGTTATGCATGCTACCTAAAGCGCACGCTTTCCCGTTATATTATGAACTTCTCCTGTATTTTTTCAACACTCCCACTAATTAAATAAGAAAGGAGCCAAGATATGGCAAAAGTCTTATAATACAAGAACCTCATCTAATAACAAATATTCATAGCTGCAAACTGTTTCTTTTTAGATATTGACGAATGTGTTGTTCAGAATGGTGGATGCTCTCACGACTGTGAAAACATACCTGGCAGCTACGAGTGCGTTTGCCCAGATGCAGAGCTCTCATTGGCTGAGGACAACCATACTTGTGAAGGTAACACAGGACATAGTGGTCACTGTATGGACAATGTCAAATGTCAACAGTTAGTAGCTCATACAATAGTTGTTACTTGTTTTTTGAAAGAAAATTCTTGATAACGCAAAAATTAAATTGTCGAAAAGGGTAAAAGATGATTGCCGTGGACGTTTCCCGCCATCTCCTACTGATTAGCGTCGAAGTGTTTTAGACTTCCAGATTACTTTAGAGGAATTTCTTAGGATATTCTTGGTGTTCATAAACAACTGCAGAATTTAGTACAGCATTTGATCTTGCAGTTAAGCTTCCTTCGCTTGACACCTCTTATCTCATCTGAAGAAAATCCTACTACTTAGCTGAGAATAATTGGCGTGAAGATGAACCCATAAATTTCTTGCAAATCTTCCACGATATAACCTGACCCTTGTTGATGGGTGATCAGCTCTTATTAAAAACCGTCTACATTTTTTTCTTCAGCAAAAGGCGTGCTCGTCCGTTGCCTTCAAAACAAGATGTCCATCGCTATCCCCAAGCTCATTCTCAAAGGAATGGACCGAGAGCATATTCGTCTCCTGGACCCAAAATGCGGAGCAACTGAGAATACCACACATTTCACTCTGACAACAGCACTGACGAAATGCAACACAACACGAAGACACACCAAGTCTTCTATTGTATATAGCAACACTGTGCTAGAGATTCCGCTGAAAAATAATGACATCATTACCCGTGTCAGGGAAATTGAGATTCCATTCAGTTGTTACTATTCTAATAAAAGAACAGCCACAGCCGTTGGAATGAGGCCCGAAAACCGAAAGCTGGTTTTCTCGGAGAAAGGAAAAGGAAACTTCACCATTATGCTGGAATTATTCCACAACAAAAGGTTTGAAACAAATGAGAACGTAAACATACGCATTGCTTAAAACAAACAAACAAACAAACAAATAGCCAGTAAAACGAAACACTTAGTTGAGGATCTGAATGGGGGCATCTCGATAACACTAGGCATTTTAACACTAACAGTAAAAAATTCACCTAATCAGCTCCTCCCGTAACAGTAATTTTTTCCAGAGAGAAGCAAGAACGGCTCCAAAAAGGTCAATATTATTTGGTTTAGCATTTCAAGGAGTTTCCGGCCATTCTCCGGAAATTTCCGATTATTTCAGAGGATTTCTGAAGACTACCGAAGATTCCCAAAAACTGGAGAAGATTTTCAAGGAAACCCTTAAAAAAAATTTGACTTTATTTTTCTCGCTAATTTCACATATGAAAGATATACTTTTTACAGCTTACAGATAAAATTTTTTTTCACGAAAAACCGGCCTCCAAACAATTAACTGTATTTTCCCCGGAAACAGTAAACATTAAAAAATTGGGCAGGTTAATAGCAGACACTTAAAATTTTGGCTAAATAACAATAAAAACTAAACCCTATTCAAACCATCTTAATTTCCTTTGACTTTTATTAATCTAAAAGAACCTTGTGCTTTGGAGAGGTATTGTAACGGTAGAAATCTATATATTTTTATGTTGAAGACCAGGGAACCGAGTGTCTCCAATGGACATTTCTAATTCTAAAGTCCAAAAGGATAAGGCTTCAAATCGACTCTAAGCGATTTTGTAAAATACCTCTTAGTTACTGGGTTGACCGTCAGGATATTGGACGCTGACAAATGCCTTTCCACTCACTCCTCTTATACTGAACATACTAGCCCAGTTGTTGATAACAGAAGTACCTTACCAGTTGTTATGTTTTCAGATTCATCACATCATATACTGCCAATGACTACCCATTGTCCTTTAAACTCCGACAATTGATGTTCTTCCAAGCAAAAGTTCAGAGCAAAGACAAGAGGCTGTCAATCTTGGCTGAAAAATGTTTCGCAACACCAACTTCTGATCAGAAAAACTCGAAGAAACATTTCATAATGGAAAATGGGTAAGACAAAAGCATTTTTGTCATTGCTCTTTTCACATAACAGTGTTTCGAATAATATCCACATTATCTTTTTCATTATGTACAACACGAAACCCCACTCCAGCTTTCTCCACATCTACCTCGAGACTAAGCCAAAGAAACAGGTTATAAGGAAAAGATAAGGGGTGAATCTTGAAGAACTTTTGTCATTACTTTCTTCAGACAACCATCTTATGACTATTCTCTATTACCTCGGCAAAACACAGCTTACAAATGACGAAAACTCTCTGCTCTATACTTGAACTACTTGTGTACGTAAAATGGTATCTGAAATGATTATCAGGAATGATTGTATTGCCTTTCTCATTACTTTTTAACTTTGACATAAACACTTATTTGCTTGGTTAGATGTCCGGTTGACGATACAGTGGAACTCTATCCCTCCCCCACGGGCACATTTCGATTTAGTTTGGAAGCCTTTGAATTTGTGGATCAGCCATTTGTCTTCGTTCATTGTCACATGATCGTCTGCAACGCGACTGATCCGCAATCCAGATGTGCACGAGGATGTGAAAAGAAACCTCGGCTCAGACGTGAAGTCCAACATCACAAGGTATATTCCCTGGTGCAAGGACCAATGACGCTGGATCGTGATAAGGAATACAAGGAACTAGACAATAATCTCGCTATTGACAGCAAAATGGATTCTACAGGTATTACAAGCTCACAACATTTTGCACGACATTCACCTTTCTCTTAACGGACTTTGCTCCTTCCCGAGATCCCTTTACCCTTTTAAATGCTTGAACTAGTGAAATCCCTGGCCTTACATAAACCTGAAGGCTAACAAAGTTAGGCCGTTCGGGAGGAGCCTCCTCGGCCATTATAGGGTGACCCCCCCCCCTCCGAGATAGACATCTAAATCTGGCCCCTGCCATTTAATCAAATGCTTTGAAGCTCCACTACTACAATTTTTTTGGTTGCAAACAGACAGCACGAACAGTTTAAATCCCGTAATGTTCATTGCAACTTAACCGTGAGAACAAGTTAAATGAAGAAAGGACCCGCAATATTTATTTCATTCCTAATTAGTTAAAAGAATACAGTGCTGATGGTAACATTAGTTAGTTGTTTTAACTTGTTGTTTGTCTTGATTTTTGTTTTGTAGCTAGAGGCAATTTTTCACTGCTCGCAGCCATGGCCGCCATGACATGTTTGAGCATGTTGGGTGTCACATTCATGATTCTCAGAAAAAGATCACGTGGTGACAACTACTTTTTAGTGAAAAACTGAGATTCTTGTTGCAGACCTGAACTCAATAAAAGCAATTTCTTAAACCAAGGTTTTGCTGTGTCTTTTTTTGGGTACAGAAGCTTCTGAGTGAATCATTGGGCCAGGTGCGCTATGATCTAAGGTAGTGGTCGTCGCCGAAATATGATGAAGAACAATCAGTTTTGATTTGAATTCTCTTGTATCAAAGTGAACGCACTCTTAACTTTAGACATATCACTTTCTTATGTTATTCTACAGTCTTATATTACCCGATTACCTAAGAGTGCCCGTATTTCATTTTTTTTAAATCAGTGAACCTGATACAGGGGCTTATATCGTCCCCAGGGCTTCTCTGTTAGAAAAATTGGAGGAGTGGGAGCCCTGGCGACGAGGTTAAAATCGACCGATTTTGTATGTCCCGTGAGTTGTTATTTTACATGTTCCCTATAGTCTTGAGCTTTCACATCCTTGTTCACTTTTTTCGTTTCCCCATACCAGCCCTTAGCACAAAAAGCCCTTTAACAGTTTTCATCCACTAGTCTGAAAACTCAGTTTAGCAAGACCGCGCTACTCCTGGGAGGCGTCCACAGCTGCATAATAAAAGGAATTAAAATGACTGCAAAAACCTTGGACGAAGATCTTGCTAGTTATAAACGTTTTATCTCTAGAAAAAGATCTAATCAGCCAAAATATTAAGAACCAATAACGAGAAATGCAAAGACTACTGAAAAGCTGATCAGAATAACATGTATTGTATGTTTGTTTGTTTTTTTTTATTGTGATTCCTATCATAAGTTCTGAGTAACATCTGAAAACCTGAAGAAGGCTAAGCAGCACCCAACGAGACTATAGTTCAAAACCACTTAAACATAGCTTTGTTAAACGTATTTTAGTAATTATATGGTAGATATAGGTATATTTTTATCCCCTAAATATTTTTCTTCTGTTCGGATTTCCTAGCTGAAAGTATAGTGATCCGAAAATTATAGGGATCAAAAGTTACCTTTTCGAAAATTTCAGCCAGAAAAAAGGCTCTCGAAAATTCTAGGTGACCTTTTTAGGGTAAAAATCCGTTAAAAATGGCCAATTATACCACACTTTAGACGTTCGAAAATCTTAGGAGAGGCAGGCAAGCAAGAAATTTTACAACAAATGTTCCGAAAATTCTAGATCTCAAATCGTCTTCCGAACAGATATTTTCCGAAAATTGACGTTGGGTGCCCCTGAAGGCTGGCATGGCCAACCCAAATATTGTTATGAAAAAACAATACACGTTGTTCTGATCAGCTTTGCAGTGGTCTTTGGAGATTCTGCTAAAGCTGATTCTAAAAAGTTCACTTCCAGAGGTGGTCAATTCAAAATCTAATAGAAAAATTAAAATCTTGCAAAATGGTGAAAAAAGGAATAGGACTTTGTAAAGTCATTTGAAAGGTAACACCATAGGATTTCATCCATAGACGTCGACAGTTTATAGAAGTACATAGTAAATAAATAGTACCATGTGAAAGTACTGCGGGAGAAGTCGAAGAGGTTTTATTTGAGTGGCCACAAAGACACTATGGTACTTATCCACAGACTCAAAAGTTAAGAGCCCAGGACTGCAGATAATGGTTAGAAGCTAAAGACAATTGTTTTTTACATTGTGGTGGAAGATCTTGGAATCATGCTCTCAGCGAGAACTTAATTATGCCTTTGCTCAGCGGTGGTCAAGTGGCAGTGATCCATGATGTGATTAGTTAAATACTTAATTAAATCTGGCTTCCATGACCCTATGCAGGAGCCGAGTAATCGACTCCTGCCCTATGAAATGAAACACTATCGTTAAAAGTGTCCGGAAGGGCGATTGCCAAGAAGGTTTAAAAAGTGAGGCTTTATAATACATTTAACATTTTAGTCCAAGGTATTGTGCGAAATGTTTTAAACATAGTGAACGAAATATGTTTTTTTGTTGGGAAGTCAGTAATCACTAATATCTCTCTTGCATCTAGTCTACTTCGATGCTGCTAGGGCCGTAGCCACACAAGCTACCCGCCCCCACCCGGCCCGAGCGGCTGCAAACGAGACCACGTTATATATAGACCCCATTGAAATTAATTAATTCCCTTAGCGGCTTTAAGAATTCATATTGGACAATGCAAAAATGCGAAAAATATGCCTTATCTCAGCTTATTGCGGAAAAATTAAAAAAAATTGCTTGAAGCGTTTTTTTTCTTGTGCGTTTTTGAAGCGATGAGGGCTTCTTCTGCGATCCTGAAATTTTCTGGTTAAAAGAATTGTTTTTCGTTTATTTCCGCCGTTTTCCTTGAATATCTTGCCAAGATTTCATTCGATCCAAAAATTACTTGATTAGTTTGGAGTGATTGGTGCATTAAGACGGAATCCATCAGGAAATTGAGTAATTTCAACTTTCAGTGGACAAATACCTTGTACTAGAATAATTTAAACAATACCGCATTTTTTTACTTTTTTCAAGGGCTATAGAATGGATATAATTTATTATCTCTCTTGATTATCTATAATAACACCCAAGACTATTTCTAATGGGAGCCTGAGAAAATAAATGTCAAATTTCACAAGAATTTTGAAAACACAGTTAAAACTCTGAAAATTTCCTGTGTAAGATGTCACTGTGTTGTGAAATTTGACATTCGTTTTTTCGAGCATTTGACATTCGTTTTCTTTGGTGTTATCACAGATAACTTATTACTTCTATGGCCCTTGAAAAATGTAAAAAAAAAAGTGCGATATTGTTTACATTATTCTGGTACAACGTTTTTGTCCATTGAAAATTAAGATTACTCAATTTCCTGATGGACTCCGTCTTAAGTTTTCGAACAGTTTTAGATGATTTTTTAAATGTTTTTAATGCATGGAAATTAGGAAAAGGGGTTGTTAAAAATTAAAATATGAAGCGAATATTCAGTAGACAAATACCAGATATCCACTACCACAACAAGGTGCCTCTAAGCTCATTAGCCGACTATTACGGTAAGTGTATGTCTTTCTACCCTAATATAGTATTAATATTACCCACATAATTTCTCCTAAAAAATAACCAGATTGCCCTCTTAAAAGGACTTGTACTTAAGTTTATTCAATTTCTTCTCTCTGTATTAAACTAAGACAAGGAGTTATTTTTTGAATGACCTCGAATTCTTACTTTTCCTGTAAGGAACCTTATAAATCGTAAAGTTACGCGGCATTTTATCGCTTCATCATGGTTACCGAGCCCGCATGTTGAATTTGGGAGCCCTGTGGATTCAGGAGTGACGCCTGATGAGCACGTCTGAAGACGGCAATATTCAGCAATAACTTCCTGAAGTTGATATAAGTTTTTGAATAAAGACAACGGGCCTTAAAAACGTGAAAAAACAGAGAGTGCTTTCACGTTAACGGAGATATTCTAATGGAGGAATATTGGTTGTCCCAGTATAAGTTGCTTCGACAGTCAGATGAATGAGCAAATCAATTTAAAACAAACTTTATCACGGTTGGTTAGAAAATGGTTTGAGAGTCACGAAAGCAGGAAGAAGCAGAAGTGTAATTACGCTTAACCGCAAAAGAATGCTTTAAGAAGTCGTCTAGAGGAAACAACTTATTTTGAGTAGAATAGAACAATTTCTTTTTAAGTATTAAAGCTGGATAATTTCCGATTCTCTTCCGTTATAAAATTTTATTCAAATTTTGCGTGGCATTGCGTGGGAGAAGAAAAATAAAGGTGGTTCTTTCGTCAGAACCTTAAAATACGTCAGCAGCAAAAGATTTAACCGGAAATGACAATTTTGAACAAATACGCCCAGGCACACGTACGCTTAGAAACTGACTCTTGTTTTTATTAAAACATTCCTTTAAAAACGGGGTGACGACAAGGACCAGGAAAGATTTCGAAAACAGATTAAACAAGAACATTTCACGGTAGCTGTTTTGTGCGAGTAAAAATTATCAAGGCATAGAGCGTTATTGGTTTGGTCTAAACATTGATATTGTCCATCTGAATCCTGTGGTAAAGTAGACAAAAACCATGTTAATTTGGTATGGTTATTTTATCTATTTTTTTATTCTACGGCTTCAAGTGTTTTTTTAAATTATTTTTATTAGCTTTTATTTATTTATTTGACCTTATTTGTTGTTATTATGTCAATATAACCCCCATTGTGACAGGTGAATAAATTAGTACTTATTATAATACTTCGACTTATTACTTATGCTCTTCATCTTCGTCTTGTTATTATTATTGATTATTATTATTATTGTTACTAGACATTAGTATTTACCAAATCAGTGGATAGCTTTAACTTTTTTCATGTCTTGATTGGCTCCTGGAACTCGTAGTGACCTTGGATACTTGAATCTTCACTGTTTTAGTACGAGAGTCAAAATAGCGTGCTGGTCTCGTTTCGTCAAAAGTTCGGGAGACAAAAATTTAGCAATAATGAAGCAACTTTAACAACAAGTACCAAGGAAGCGGCGAAATTTGGCTTGTTAGTATTTACTGGTGGGTAAAAATTAATTTTCCGACAAAGTTAATTGGAAGTGAAATAATAACAATGCGCATGTCAAAATTTTCGCGGAGGTATTGGTAAACACCGTCAATTAAAACGTCAGCAAAGATATTACATACCAATTTCTTTTATTCACTCAACATTACCTTTTAATGTTTATATCCAACTGTAAACAACTGCCCCCCTCCCCACTCAATTTTAGACTATATTAAGGACGTTTTGAAGCTCAAGTCGCCAAAAAGAAAGAACTTTAAGACGGCTTAAAACGTCAGAAACAATTTTTGAAGTGATAAGATGGCTGTAACTTTCAAAAATCGTCTTTTCTCGGCGCAATTGAAGAAGAAAACAGTCTGGCTAAAGTAATGTAAAAAAAAGTTTCACTTTAATGTGCCTTATCTAATCTTCGTTATTGGACCCTAAGTTAAGGCGTATAACCGAGGTCTCTGCAGTCATGATCTCCTCTAAATTCAGATGAGATATCATGTCTAGACCTGCGCTCTTGCTTCTGGGTAACGGAAAAACAGTGACGAAAAACAGACGGAACGTGTTCCACGAAAAGTGTATCAATAGCGTCAAGAGCCTATGACTAGACATGGGCTATTGATCATAGTGTGTACACTAAATCATGTGTGCTCACACACGCTACAGTCAGGGCCACTCAACGACAATATCTGAGTTCAAGACCATAAAAAAACGGTAGATATAGGAATATTTTTGTCCCCTAAAAACTTTTCATCTGTTCGGATTTCCTAGCTGAAAGTCTAGTGATCCAAAAATTACAGGAATCAAAACTTACCTTTTCGAAAATTTCAGCCAGAAAAAAGGCTCCCGAAAGTTCTAGGTGACCTTTTAAGGGTAAAAATCCGTTAAAAATGGGCAATTATACCATTTTTCAGATGTTCGAAAATCCTAGGAGAGGCAGGCAAGCAAGAAATTTTACGACAAATGTTCTGAAAATTCTAGATCTCAAATCGTCTTCCGAACAGATATTTTCCAAAAATTGTCATTGGGTGTCCCTTTACAGTAGATAGTCTTTTATTCATCACTAGCGTAGAAGCCGTACATAGCCAAGTAATTTTTCTTTTATGATAATATTCAATACATAGTTGTTGTTGCTTTCTTTCTTACTGAACTTTTTATTTTACTTCGTTTCATTTGTCATTGTATTGACTGTTTTGGTACTGAAATCTTCATGTCGAAGATTAAGTCAACAAAGTTGTTGTTGTAATCAAATTATTTAGCCCTGTGAGTGAAGAGCTAGCTATTGGTCAGCGGTTAACATATAGCGTGCACAAGGTGTTGTTTTCCGGAAACCAAATGATTGACTAGCTTGTAGTCATTGAAAACAAATGAATTTTTCCCTACGTTAAAATAATTTTTGCTTATCGAACAACTGACAAACTCAAAAAAATACACAACAGATGTTTTTTTTAAGCATCGAAAAGAAATTTACGTAGTCTGTCTGGTATTAATTCACAAAAAATATAGCTCTGTTCGTGTCTGTCGTTGAGGAGGGAACAAATAACCCACTTCACACAAAAAGCTTGGTCACGCATCATACGCATACTTTACAAGGTTTCAATAAGTAAATGCGTCATTTTATGACTAGAAGCTATCGCTTTTCATAGCGATGTAACTTCACCGCAAATATGCTGAATGTATTGACAACCTCTGCGGTCGACTGATCCGTGTTGACCGCTCGCTCATGACATCAAGAACCTCTTGTGAAAATTCGAATGTTTTCCAGATACTTTGACAAGCCAGAGAGACCGGAGGTAAAAAAAGAGATCAAGCGGATTTAACCCATGTAAGCTGATACAGTTGACGTAAATTTAATCTCTTAATTGCTGTTATCAAAATATAACCTCTCCTTTCTTGCCTCTATTAATTATTAAACCTGTTCAGCGGAGAACTTGCCATTGAGCAAACATAATTTCCAAGATCATATCTTTAATTCTCATAACGTGTTGGACTGATCAAACATTCATAAGACAATTGAGGAAACATTTTAATGTTGAATTCTCTGGAGCCTTTCTTAACCTTCAAACAGCAAGTGGATATTTGTGACACGCGTAACCATCAGTCAGGAAACACAGACTGACAGATGGAATATTAATGCAAACAAACCGTGTTTGATTTGGGCAAAAACAATCCTCACGATCGGCACGACTGTCACATTGTAACATAAGGAAAGAGGATTTTTGATTTGAAGGTTATTAGCACCGTTGTATCTTTTTACATGCCCCAAGGGAATAACCTATTACGAACGTAGAAGTAAGCGATCGGCGCTTTAATAAATAATTTTTGGCTGAAAACAATACTTTACGCAATCGCAGAGAACGGACGCATTGGAGCAAGCTGTAATGATTAATTTAAACCGTGTCATGTCATCGACATCTCTCGATTATTATCGTGAAATTCGATTATAGTTACTTGGAGTTCTGAGGAAAGAGCACACGCGAAGGAAACAAGAATTCGCGTGAATGTGAACTTGAGGCGAATTAAACACCACGAAGACTGTTTTAGAAGATCTTTGTTTTGTCTGCGGAAGCAAGAAGAATCGATTTGCAACAAGGCAAGCGCTTTACGTCGAGTGTCGAGTTTGCATATTATACAACTGTCAGTTATCTTGTTTTCAACGGGTTGTGTGTCGCAAGTATTCGTCACTGACTTCAATCTCCTCATTTGGGGGGAAAGAAGAACTCGCAAAATCTATGCTTGTCGCTTGTTTTACAACATGGAATTAACTACGGCTTTAGTTGGCTGTTGACGAGCAAGGACCCCTCATGAGCTAATTCACACGGCATGCCGAGACTAGCAAGATTCGTGCGCTGACTGTATATTTATTTACCAAGCACGACATTTTCGGGTCATGATTAGACTTTTCTCTTGTCGTCCACTTCGAGCGCGATTCAATAGTGATGGTGACGCGGGCTGGGACTACCACACGGTAGATTTGAGTATTCACACGCCAACCTACTCCGTCAAGTACCTTGGATGTGAACGGCTTTGTAGTCCCGGTGTTTCTGAAATTTGCGACACTGTTAAAGCCATTTTCGCCTCCAAGAAATCCACGCTGAAATCTCTAGACCATTACTCGCTGAAATTGACTAAACAGGAGCTGTCTTTGCGCGACAGTGACAGCACCGAAGACGAGGAAAAAGTATTCTTGTTGCGGAAGATTCGATTCTCTGGTGTGTATAAAGCGAATCAGAGAGTGTTCTTCTTTACATATCAGTTCGGAACGAAAGCCGAAGTGTTGGAATGCAACGCCGTGTTGTGCAAAAACAACAACGAAGCAAAGAGCTTGGCCAAGGTTATTAATAAGGCTTTCGGGGACGCTCGGAGCGAATTTCATCAACAAGAAGTTGCGAATCGACGGCTTCATCACGAGGGATTGAGCGAAAATAGCATGTCTGCTCTGCATGTTGACGTGATTTCAAATGTGGATGCAAACAGACAGTATTATAATATGAATGTTTTTAAGAATTCTAGGAGCAATTCGGCGGCTAGTGCGATTAGCAGCCGAGGTCGCACTCCAGACAGACTTAAACAAAGCAACCAATCTTGTCACTTGGGCGCGAGCATCGAATGGGAGAGAACGGAGAGCTCGCAAGATACGAGACAAAGCGACGTTGAAAAGACCTCAACAAGCGGCGAGGTATTCGGTTGTACTTGCGAGAAAGAATGTCTCCTTAAAGAAAACGAAAAACCGGAGGAAACGACCAAGGTTATTGAAAAACCCCCTGAACAAGAAAACTTGACTGAAACACTCAATGAACCGGCATTTGAAACGGAAATTAAACATTCTCCGAGCAGCTCGTCGATAGAAGAAGAATTGAGAGACGTTGAAAATACATGTACAGACGGACATAATTGCGAAAGAAGTTGTGACTGGTCTTCAGTATCAAAACTCGAAGAAACGGAGATATAATTTTATTATTTTGGTGTCTCGGAAACTTTCTTATCGTGACAAAATGGCGCTACGAGGTGGTGAGCTTTGAATATTCCTTGACGGAAGGCGTGAAGTGGTCATTTTTAGGAGATAAGCATTTTACATTACATTATAATACACACAAAGATAAATCATCGATTGTGTTGTCACGTAGCTCTTGGCACAGGAAAGTTCTGGACATCAAACAATGAAAATGTGTTTGGATCTAGCAGACAGAATTTTGTTTGGTGACATTTAAAAACCGGTAGACAACGTGTAGAGTAAACTTCGTATTACTGTATTATTATACTCTTAAGTTCGGCTCTTAGTGCTGTTAACAATAGAGTACAAAACAGATTACACCAATGCAAACATTCGTTTTCTAATCTGTCATGCCTCATCGAATATTACTCAAATTGCCAGAGAAAGAATTCTTTCGCCCTTGTACAAAGCTGGCCGGCAAACCGTTCAAGTGTATTTGCCTCGATAGCGGTAGTATGTATCTTTTGATGAACAAGTTCTTATAGCATTGACATAATTAGCTGATTTCTCTTCAGAATTGTTGATCGACCAAAGTGTTGAATTGTTTCTAATCAGTCGGTTCTTGTGTGCCTAGCTATTCATGGATTCGAGATCTATTGTCAATAGATGCAAATATGCTTGAAATGTGGGCTCTTTTTCTACGTAGGAGGGTGGCCGGACATTTTTTGACTTTTTGACAACCCTTAATGTGTCCGGAGAATTTGACGTTTTTCTGCTTCAGTACTTTGTAATAGTCGAATGTCAGTGATTTATCTCTGTCCAAACTTCTGTTGTTTAACTCTTCACAGTGTCGAGCAAATAATCGTGTTTACTTCACGAAGTCTTTGTGTTTTTATTGCATAATTTCGACCTTTTCGCTTGGTTCCTTCTACCGGTCAAGCTAAAACATATCGGACAGGACTGCTTTTTTTTTATTCGATTGACCAAAGGTTCATAAGTAAGAACTTCGTTTATTAACTCATCGAGAATGTCTAAGTTGAAACTGAGAAGGCTGTCTAATGGCAATTCTGAATGAATCGATATGCATTTACCATATACTAGTTGAGCATACGTTCCGAATCAGCGACCTGGGACCCTCGACGACTTGTCCACTAAGTACAGGTTCCTTTTACCGAACATATAGCAGATGTAGGAAGGAAAGATGATTAGGACTCAGTGGTCCACTGACGTTCACGATTGTTGTTACATGGTGTCCGCGTAAGGAAGAACATGATTGCAAGTTGAGGCCAGCCAACGTTTTTAACGATTGTTACATAGTCGCTTAACGAAGAAAATACGTGAAAGTTAAGGCTGGCCAACGTTTTTAGTTTCCATTTTGTTATAAGGGGCTCGTCTTCAAGGAGGGCCTGCATGCTTACGTGCCAGTTAAATTTGAGGCAATTTCTCGGCTAGGTGCTGATATTTTAGCCCATGTTTGTCAGCAGCTGGATTCTTTGGCTTTGAGGTCTCCTTTATCAGTGAAAAAAGCCTTCATTTCTGAGCTTGCAGCTTGGCTTGAGCAACTTCCAGCTATATCGGCTATATTTGCGGGGATTTCGTACCTATCATTTAAAATGTTGACCGTTTCTCAACTCTAAGTCAAAAAACACTTATTTTACCGTTCTGAAAAGTGCAATTCATAAATAAGTCATGCATAACCTTCAACAGACTGACAGCTAAAACTTTCATCAATTTTGAGCTACATCAGTTAACCCCATCCACAGCCTCGTTTATGCTACATTGGGCATCATTACACGGACGTTTTCATTTGTGACCTTGGTTGTTGTGGTTTACATCATACTTAACCCTTGATAACTTTGGGCAGTTTTTGTCATTGTCTTGGCTGGTGTTTCTGTGACTGCCTAAAAAGGTAATTTACTGACATACTGAAATTCGCAAACCAGAGCGAATACTTTTAAGATAACGTTTATATGTCATTGACTTTGTAAAGGGCCCATATCGAAGTGCAAAGTCTCAGAACTTAATTTTGAAAAAACTATGAAATGTATTTGCGCGAACATGGAGCAACCGCGCGCGGCGAACCTTGAGAAGTACCCGATTAAAGACGGATGTTCAGTTTTTGCTGGTACTGTTCTAGGCGTTCGCGTCGCACTCAACTCTCTGAACGCCTGGAACAGGCTAGCAAGCACCGATTGTCCTGTTATACTCTGCACCAGGCAGGGGGATGCCGAATTTCAAAAGAATCCTGGCTTGTTTTGTAGTGTTCCGAAACAGCTTTCTTGTGGTGGAACACAATAGCATAGTGTTGTCGGGTTTAATGTGCAGTTTATGTTTCGTCGTTGAAATTCCTGTGTTTTTCGGAAACTTTGACCCGAGATAGAACACCTTGGCTTAGGTGTTTGAGAAGGAAAGAATTCTATATTTCATTTTGAAAGATAACAAAACAACTCTAAAAGGAATTCAGGCAAGTTTTACAGTATTTATAAATGTTCAATTCAGCCCGCCCGTGCTTTATTATTTTATTTTCTGGCGGTCATAGATCAGTGTTTCACAGCATAATAAACATTACCACAAAACACCACTTCTCAGAAGCACTCTGTAGTAGTGCCTATTTTTAGATGCCGTTCGAAAGGAAACATAAAAATGTTTTGGGGTTTTGATCCGCCGTATTAAAGACCTAATGGCTTGAAGGTTAAGGCTTTACAAAGAAAGCAAACACCCGATCTTCCTGTTTACGAATTATAGCTCGAGTGTTCATCTCCTTTCATTTTAAAAATTCCATTGTAAGTGGCTCACATATCCGGATGAGTCAAATTCTTTGCATTCACTGCAAACAGATAAGAAAGCAGCCTTCCGCGCGCGGTGAGCAATTTACGGAGTTGTACTTGTATTGCCTGCGTTACTTGGAGAAGCAAGAGAGAATCTGCAATCAGAGCAGAAAAATAGTGACGAGAAACGTCTTTAAGGCTATATGCGGCATTCAGGAAATTCTACTGATATCACTCTTTCTTTAGCGGCATCAAATCAGTTAAATCCCTTTACATGAAAAGTGACATTCAACCTCTCAAACAGTCAGCAAAGAGGATTACATCGATGCGTCGCTTTTGCTTTAACATTAGACACCTTAAGTGATGGGAATTTTATTGTTTAATAGAAAAGAAAAAGAGTAAATGTCGCTGTTTTTTGAGAGTAGAAATATCGCACAAGAAAAACGCCTGTCGAGCTTATTAAAGCATGGATAGCCGTAAGAATTTGAGCATGACGTTCAAAATAAAGGTGTGACCGGGTTTGGCGACTTCTAGAATCTCCCTCTGACTGCCAGATTTATTAAATCAAAACTGCCGTATTTAATTCCTGTTCAAAGCAAGGGAACAGTAAGCCATTTGATGGCTTAGAAACTACCTCTGAGTCTTTGGACCAGATCGTAATGTGTTCAATACCACCGGCCGAAGTGTTTTTTGGCGTGGGTTGATGAAGCGTTCCCAGCCCCGAAGCTAGCCCTCGTCGATGTTTATTGCGGCAACGGTCAAAGCGTACGTGGCGCTGGCACGAAGCCGAAAATAATCAACTTTTCTGTTTGTGCTTTGCTGTATTTCTTTATTGGGAGTAATCAATCTTGCAATAATTCTTTGCATTAGTAATATTTTGGTTTCCAATATAAATTAAAAAAGTCTTTCAAAGGAAATGTGTTCAGAATTATGGTGTTGAGAGTATCTCAAACCCCTTTAAAGAACAGGTGCTGCTTCGCAGGTTAAATATATCTTTTATGTATCTAGAGTATATTTACCAAAATGGGGAAATTAAAATGTAGAAGGAACCTTATTTTGCATACGTCTATTTGCCAGGTTTGTAGTCCTCGCTCTTTTAAGTAAAATACTGTCATGAAAATTCCAGTCCGGCTTATAGAAAATATAACTGAACCGCAGAATACACCAAGTAAAAACACCTACAGGCTTTCCAGAAATGAAAAAGCAAGCTTTGGACTGAAACTGACCTGACATACTTCAATGGGATATAATTTTTTTGTTATTTCAATCATGTTAACCGCTTTGAGACTGCATCTCAGTCTAAAAACTCTGAAAAATAATTATTACTTTTTTCTTTGCAATGCAATATTTATTGACTTAAAAAAAATCCTTTTTATGCGTTGAATAAATTTGTTTTTGTCAAGAGTGAATAGCTTTGGCTACAACTCATGAAGTCTTGATTTAGTGTTTTAACGGCTGGCTTTTTTCTTTTTAAGTAAAACTATAATTTGTAGAACGGACATGGTTTATTAAATACACCAAATTACTTGGGTTGCGTGCGCGCAGGAGCTCTATTAAGTCGCTCATCATTAATTACTCACTTTTTCCTCGAAAGCACGCAATTAATAAGATATACTTAAGTGTTTTGGCTACAACTCAAAAACTCATTTCACTTTAAATTGTTGAGTGCACTGTAGATCTGTTACATCAAATTCTGTTTCCCTAGAAGGAACGTGGTTTATATTGTGTTAGGCTACAGGTCCAGTTTTACAATATTTTTTTTTCTTGGCCCCGTTTTAATCTTTTATACGAGAAGAACCGGTTTTTATATTCATTTTTTTTCTAGACCGAGTTTAAATGAGCCTACCTAATTGTTTTGGCTACAACGGAAGACTTTTTATCAGAACTGTCCTCATTTATATATATCCTGTATACATGTATACCTCTGTTAGTGAATGTAATCATGGTACTCTGCTAGACAGTTACCTTTTTGTTATTGTTGGCGCGACACTACAAAACATCCTCTTGCAAAGCTGTTTTGATTAATTTATCGATTTATTTACATTTTCAAAAAGGCTGTAAAAGTTTCAACTTAAAACGCCGAACTCCTTCCGTTGTCTTAATGCTCTTTTTTGCTATGACACTTTTTGAATTTAACTACATTTCGTACGATCTGTAGACGAAGCAATTGATATCGGAAAGGAAACTTCCTGTTTCATTAGTGCAGTGAAGCCGCATAGCGCGTTTTCGTTGACAAGTATTACATTATTCTTTTAATACTGGTAAATGGAAAAAATGTCGAGTTCAATTTTCTTGACAGGGCCAAAATGCCACCTTGTTTCTTTTCATGGCTCGTCAAGAAACCAGTGAATATATAACTCGAGAGTAACGTAAGAGCAGACAAGACAACTTTGTACTTTATGGTTTTGGACGATTATAACATACAGTAAAATCAATCTGATGTGTCTTATAGACCACATTTGACTTGAAGGGCCATCTTTATTTTGCGTGATGTCGTTACGTTTGTGTAAATAGCACCACACTTCGAAGTATTTCCCAGTCAGTGAGATAATTTGTACGTTCCTAACTAGAAAAAACAGATACCAATTATATTTTTAGCTCTGCATAAAATAGACAAGGAAATATCAGTAAATCAGTTCAACTGTCATGTCCTTTAAACAATACCAGTAATTCATAATTATTATCTCATCACGATTAAGGCCAAGGGTAACTGGATTAAAATAAGTTTACTATCCGAAGACTACTGTTGTACTGGGATCGCGCTAACACCCGAAAGTCGGAACCACTGAACTGACTTTGTGTCGCAAAACCACGTGGAATAATACTCAATATAATTTCAGGGGCACCCAACGACAATTTTCGGAAAATTATCTGTTCGGAAGACGATTTGAGGTCTAAAAATTTCGGGTCATTTTCTGAAAAATTTCTTGCTTGCCTACCTCTCCTAGGATTTTCGAACTTCAAAAAAATTGTATAATTGCCCATTTTTAACGGATTTTTACCCTAAAAAGGTCACCTAGAATTTTCGGGAGCCTTTTTTCTGGCTGAAATTTTCGAAAAGGTAAATTTTGATCCCTATAATTTTCGGATCAATACACTTTCAGCTAGGAAATCCGAACAGATGAAAAATGTTTAGGGGATAAAAATAAGGCTTTATCTGCCGTTTAAATACTAAAGTACGTTCAACAATGCTATGTTTATGTGGTTTTGAACTATATTCTCGTTGGGTGCCCCTGTAATTTATACGAATTGTTTTTCAGATTCCCTATTTCATGCACAGAATAAAGGTTAATACAATTAGTCACTCCTAAATTTTAAGAGCTATTACAAAGAGGCCTGCTACGAGGGTCCTAATAATTGACGTTTTCTTACTCTTAGCGTTGATGAGTACGAGTAAAATGTCCTTCTAGTTCATTGTACTGTTTCTTTCATGATCTTCAGATGACTGTAATAAGTGGCACATCGCAGTGTCAGCAATGTTTTTATTTATTGCAGTGCCGTTATGTTCATGGTGTGCAGTTTAGCGAAAGATTGGAATCTAACAAACTACAGTAGCTCACTTGACCCGTTTAATGATTAAAACGTGATGGAATTTTTGAGGCTCAAACGGGCCTGAGTTTCTTTTCATTTTGGCTTTTTTTTTGTTTTGCTTAATAGTTTCTGGTTACCGTTAATTATAGTCACTTGTAAATCACTACGTGACTCACTATCAATGAACATAATAGGCGGCTGTACCATCCATCTATCAAACGTTGACAATTTAATTAAAACTTTTTAAAAGGTTAGACCCCTGTACACAGCGAGTAAACAAAGGCGATAAGGCTAAATGAGTCTGAATCATAGAACTACGTCATTGTACAGTCAAACCGGGCCGCTTTACGGACACATCATAATTATAGACAGTTTGTTTTGTCCCTGAGGAAAGAAAGCCCTAGCTGCTTTGTGGGGAAGGGGCGTCTGTACACAGGTGAAGAAACCCCTTACGTTTTCTCTAAATTCAACACGCTTAAATACGGACGCTTTCTATGCTCCCCCTCGGTATCACAGTGTCTGTTAAACCGGGTTAGACTATATTTCAAAGAGAAATCATTGTATTCCCGAGGCTCATTCTCGTCCCCAGAGACCGTCGTTTCTTGGTAACGAGGGGCTCCACTGGTCGATTACAAATTAAGCCGAGTGGCTCTGGGGACGAGAATGTCCTGAGGCTCTTCTTACTGCGCATGACCTAGTCTTACTTTCGTGGCTTTCGATGATCACGTGAACAGAGGAAATGAAGAGCTCCGACTCATCTTTGAAAATACAAATGAACTCTAGTAACAAAACAGCAAAGACAATAGCGACTCAGTGAGTTTTACGGCGATATTTTGGACGGACACGCCGTTCTTCTTCTACTTCTTCAGGCGAAAAAAAGAAGAAAAGTGGGAAAGTCGTTACAAGGTTTATAGTGAGAGAATGCACTTGCCCTTGTCCCACCGCATTTTCGTCATCTTAGCCCGTTGTTTCTTTTGGTGACATTGTTGCCGAATCGTTGGAAAATATCGAGGGGCTTTGCTAAAGAGAATGGCTCCCACACGGCCGCGCCGAAAAAAACATTTGTGACTAAACTTTCTGCAATATTTTTATTGTTTAAAATTGCTTGCACCACGCAGAGCATAAAAAATTCAATAGATCGCCGGCTCCTTGTGTAGGTGGAAAAGAAAACGGTAAAATGAAAAGGAGGCTGAAACACATTAACTTGTGTTGATCTCACCTTTCCCAGAGAAGTCATTCCCGAATTCAAGGTTCTCTTTTCAACCAGAAATTGATTTCTGCTTCTCACCGGCCGCTTACACAAGGGTCACCCTTTACCTTTGAGTTCCTCACAAACCCCCCTACTACCCCTCCTGAAGATCACTATTTTACCCTAAGTGATAAGTAATTTTATTAAAATAATCTGGGCCCTGTTGTTCGAAAGCCGATTAGCGTTTAACCCAGGGTTAAATTTAACCCGGGTTTCTTTTTCTTTTGTTTAAAAGCATTTTCTGGGATAATTTTCTCTGTTATTTTTAAGAGCATCCAATCATCAACTTGTTGACAAAAAGAATTAAACTGAATTTACTTGTTAAGCTTTCATATCTGAATTTAAATTTCGCACTAACCCTGGGTTATCTTAACCCAGCTTTGAACAACCCGGTCCTGGGGTTTGGAGAGGGGAAAGTAGGAAATTTTGACCCAGTTATAACCACTAGAAAGGAATTTCTTGTCATGAGATCAAAATTTACCAACAATAGTCGGGAATTAAGGCAAAGGATATAAAATAGGAGGTTAATTTCACCGGACGGAGTAAGAAGGCTTGCTCAAAGACTCAAAGGCAAACACGGAGTCCAAAGGTGTTTATCGATGTTTTATACCATCCAAAAGTACCAACCATCCGGTTGAAAATCTTGTGCAAAAGTATTTAACAATACTGAAAAATTTGACGATGTGGGAGAAGGACCCGCTACAAAGTATACATATACAAACTTAGCTGAAGAGATTGAAAACATGAGGAAAACTGCGTCGCCTCAAATCAGAGCCCGTATCTCCTGAGGTTTCCCAAAAGAAATGGCGCCAACCCAAAAGATTTTTACAATCGGAATTTCCGATTTTCGCACCTTCTAAAGTGGTAAAGAACACAAAGTCACCTTATTAACTTAGTTTATAAAACCATATGCAAAGGTAATAAAAGGGCTAAAAACACACACAAAAATACTATAAGAGGAGAATCAAGAATCTTCGACCCTTACAAAGGTCATCCACGTAGATGTAAATCCCTGGGATAGTCCATCACTGTCAGGAGGGCTGAAGTAGACGCCGTATTCTAAACCAATGTGTTCAATAAGACAGCTGCCTTCCTGAAAAGCCGGTCTAGAACGTAGGATAAGCGGCTCCCCAATATAGGATAGTGTCAGATCTTGGTCTGGCTTAGCAGGGTCTATGGCTAAGAGATAACCTTTGTCAACAGTGATGGTGTACGTTAGAGAATGAGTCACACCCTTGGTAGGATCCAGAGAGGTTCCTTGGAATTTACCCAGGAACGGTGTTGGATCAATTGGGAAACTTTTTACTTTGGCCTGAAGCGCAAACAAGGTTTTGTTTAGAGTGGGAAGTAGAACTGAGTACGCCAGATAAGCAGCATCTACGGCCGGTAAGAAGGACGTTCCGGGACTCACGCTCATCAGTATGTTCATGCCTAGCTCTAGTGCTGGGACCATGGACGTGAAGGCTGTGTTACCACCCGCTTTCCCTGCTATCAGGAAACCATCCATGAAGCGCATCTCCCACGGTGCTCCCCAAAGATAGTCACCACCTCGCGTGATGTAGTCCGGTTGCAGTATTTGGCGAATAGTCTGTTCCTGGAAGTTATGATAGAATAATTTATCTGCCCCTTAAAAAGCCGCCCTTATCAAACCTGTCGGGGTGGACAGGGGGTCCAAATTTCCCTCCTCTAGCCTCCCGCATGTTTCACTTGGCTCCCTGGGGGAGGAGGAGGAGAGAGGGGGAAAGGGAAGAAGGGGGTCGAAACCTCCCGCCTCCTGTGTCTGTCCTGCGTCCTGTGTTTCTTGGCTTTCTCCCATTGCAATTATCAAGCAACGTTGTGTACCCCCTCCTGTGTCTCCCCCCTCCTATTCCTTTTAGAACTTCCACCTCCTGCCCATTTAGCGCCCCCCTTATTGTCCCTGGCTCCCATGGACCTGTTCCAATAGCATTTAAACTCCATACTTCTAAATGGCCAAAATACTAAAAAATGACCAGGGTTAACTGTATAAATTGACTTATTTACAGCACAAACTTGATCCATTAAGGCGTGGCAGTCATTTTGACGTGAAACTCTGATTATAAGATTGGTTTGGATCCAAAAGAGGCCAAGAAAGGTGGAGTCAAGGTTAAGAAGGAGGGTGCAAGTGCTCTTCATAGCTTGACCCCCTAGGTCTATGTAACAGTGTATTGCAAACAGGTTTAAATACCTTAAAATTAATCTTCTCTTCTTTTTGATTAACAGTCCCCAGTCCCCATCTCTTTGAGAATGATAGTAACTCTGTTGTGTTCTTACACAGAACCCAGGGGGTTACTCAACAAAAATTTTATACAGAGGATCCGTCCCAAGGTCCAACCTCTTACCCTTTCTATATACACTTTTTGAAAAAAAAAAGGTACTTTCTTAAACCTTTTATTAACAAACGGTACCATTTTCACACACCAGCTTAGAATCCTGCATCCTTTTAAACTGCTGTAAATGCACCATCTTTTAAATATAAATATATCACACTAAATCAAGTCAGGTTTTCTTGTCTTTTTCACGGTCATAAAATGCACCTGTTAGCCCTTTTAGGTCCTCAAAAACCACAATGACAGATTTCCCTACCTTTTTTTATACTTCAACTAGCGAAATCCCCACCCTTTGATATACCTGAAGCCTGAAAAAGGTACCCCTTTTGGACAGAGCCTCTCCGCATAGGCCATTATAAGGAGTACCCCCCCCGGACACAGAGTGGGTCACTTAGGAGGGTTTTATTATCAATAGGACCCAAGAATCAAAGGGCCATCAACTACTTCCCAGGGTCAGCTGTAGGGGGGGGGGATACCAAACTACCTGAAATAAACTGTCCAATATACCAGAAAATATACTAAAACTTGTGTAAAACATCACAGTATATAGAAAATCATGGTATCCTTCATACCCAAAATTAAGCATAAGTAAATACTTTATACCCAATGTTAAGCATAAAAATACTGTATATCTGAAATTAAATACTCCAATATACTGTATACCCCCAAAACCCTGGCCAACTCTGACTTCCAAACACCAAGTTGCAATACCTTGAAGATATTTTGCTTTCCTGGTTGAGCGAACATATATCCTAGTTTAGTAAGATCAGCCACAGTTGAGTACATATCACCGGCAGGAACAAACCAACCAAGATCCATTGGAAACATGGGTACTGGAGCCATGTTGGATGAGTTTGGAGTCCCAAAACCAGTGTTTAACATTCCCAATGGCTGCAAAATATTCTCAGTTGTCCAAGTCTCAAAGGTTGTGTTTAAGAGTCTGAAAGGGCAAGCAAGTGCAGCAAGAAGTTAAAAATAGCACAAATAGTAAAAAGAAAATGTGAACAGTTAAATGAAAAGATCATTGCAGTTATAGACTCAAATTTTGCAGTTGTGGAAAGAAACTCTGGAAAAATCAGGCTAATTCTAAATTGCACAGGGTTCAAACCCTTAACCTCTAGCTGATACTGGTGCAGTGCTCTTCCAGTTGAGCTAAAAAACCAGCTGAGTCCCTGGTCATTTTCAATTATGTAAACCAGCTTGTACAGTTGTTGCTTAAAACTTGGAAAGTAAGTGGAAAACAATGGAATGAAACTGCTTATGACATGAAACTGAAAAGGCCAGACAGTCTGCTAAAGATTTCTTTTAATACCATAGATGGTGAGCTAAAAAACATTTCTTTCATTCCTTCATAAATTTAAGACTATCCAAAAGGTTTTTTTGGAAGCTTTGTTATTACATGTACAACTGAAGAGTGTGTGTGGGTTTGGTTGGAGGGGCTTCTGCAAGGTATGCTTAGAAATTAGATGAACTTAGAAAAGTAGGCAACAACTCTTAGTTAGGATAGACTAAACCCAATTAGATTTGGAATGTTTAAATCACTAAAACAGTACCTTTCAGTTAGCAATCGTCCGAGAAGGATGTAGGCCAGGTTACTATAAGAGGGGTAGGTTCCAGGTTCAACAACCAGAGTCTTGTCTTGTAACAATGCCAGTTGCTCAGATGTGTTGGTCCCTGCACACATTATTTTACATGGTGGTTCACGGGGTAAGCCAGAGAGCTGCAGTACAACAGAAAACCTTTAACTGATAGCATTTTGTGGTTTAGTGCAGTGTCAGGGCTTTTTATTTCTCCCTAAAGCCTCCTTTCTGGGGGAGAATAGACCACTTTTTTAAAACTCCTTTTCTGAAGATCATAACATTAAGCTATCAATTTATTCATTTTAGGTCAGTTAAGTCAAGTGAGAAGGGGAACTTTTAAAAAACATAACTCTTCTCTCACGTTGTGATTTTAAAGGGGCTACGAGGATATTATTGCTCTGGGTCAATTCTGTGCTGAATTCATTACCAAGTGCCTGTACCCATTCACAAAATGCTCCTGTAGAATTATGAAGAAGTTATCAAACAAATTTCACCAGGGCCAAAGCACTTAACCATAGTGATTTTTTTGGTCGCTTGAGTATCAGGCCTTCCTTTGGGGTTAGGGAAGAGGAGATTTGTAGAAGGCAAAGGTGGGGGCCAGGGGGCAGGGGGAGGTGGCAAAGGGAGAGAGGATGCATTTCTTCTATTACAGCCCTTTCCCCAAGAAACACATACTCAGGCTACTTTTTTGGGATATTTTTGCAGGCACAACATTAAAACTTAAACAAGATTATAGACTGACTTTTTCAAGTTTCAATAATTGTCCATCCTATGCCATTCATTGGTTGCCATAGATGACACGAAACAGTAACTGTTTTAAAACCAAAATATAGTCTTGAAAGACAAAACTGGGGCATTATTTTTAGAATTCAATTAATGCAACAACAAGTCATTGACAAGTTTTGGAAAAAGATGTGTGTAGGACATGTAGCAAACCCCTTTGAAGTCAGTTAGACTGGGGTGGCTTTAAATTGAATTTATAAATTGACAAGAGGCCTCTGTCCGCCCCATAAGTGGGACACTATTTCAGTGTCTAGCTGGTGTCCACCAGCGGAAATTTGTACCTGACCTTTGAAAAACCCAATAGGGGGCATTATGAAAGATTTATCATCAGCAACTTGGTGGCTGCATTACAAAGTCACCCTTAAGAGTCAAATGCCCAGAGAGAATATTCAATCGAATTCTGTTCTGTTTTTAGGGCTGTTGTTCCAAAGGTCTCAAAAGCATGGACGATAAATGTTATAATTTTTTATCTCATCGCGTCGTCTCCGGAAGAAAGTCCTTGAACAGCATCGCGTGACCATTTTACCATTATCCAATATTCTGAGATGCAAATTACACCGAATATAAATCAATTATGAAATTCAATAAATACCTGATTAGCAAGTTGTCGAAGCGTAATATTGTCCTTGCTGAAAGGATTTTTAATGGAAAAGTCCGGGACGTACTTGTTCAGTGGGTCGTCCACCGAGGAAATCACACCTTGTTCAAAGAGCTTGAACAATAGCAGAACAGGGAATATCTTCGTAACACTTCCGATGCGATAAATCGTGTCATTGTCCGGCGTGTCGGATTTCTGTGCTTGCTTTGAGCCGTACTGCTCCGACCACATGACCTTGCCTTTGTAAAACACGTTGGCCGATATTGCAGGGGTTTGTGATGTCGGGTTGACTAGAGATTTAAGGTGGCTGTCTAGCTTCTCTAAGGCTTGTACGACATCGTTTGGTAGCGGGTCTGGTAGATCGAGTAATGGAGGTTGCCTTGGACAAACAATGTCCTTCAGTTTAGTCTCTTCTTTATCACTTTTAACGCTAGGTTTACAATTTGCAATTTCGTCCCTCCTGTCTTCTGTGGCCCATATAAAAAGGCCGGTCATGACAAGAAAGCAAATGAAGAATACAATGGCTGCAGCTTGCCATAGTCTGAAAAAGCGGGGATTCTCCGCCATAAAGCTCAGTGATTTTATAGCTGTAGCTGTACTTTAAACTCCTGTGCCTTGTGACCCTTGCCTGGACCTGCTTTAAGCGTCGTCACGCAATCTTCCACTCCCTCCCAACCACCAAAGAAATGTTATTTTCTCTCGATAATTGAATCACTGAATCATGCACTTGTAACTTCTACTAGAAAATTGTTTGAAAAAAGAATCATGTCCAACCTGCACTGTTGTCTCTCTGTAAAATCCCCGGGGAGACTGCGCTTAAGAAAGAAAGTGCATGTCAAGGCCCTAGCACTGCGCGGGTTTGATGAGTGTTTGACACGCCAAGTGCGAAGGGGAGGGGAAGGCTTGAAATGAAGTGCGTGAGTGAGGAGACTTTCTTTTTAGTATTAAAGTCTTTCCGCAAAATGGTCGTGGGAGTGTTGCAGGGGGGAGCTAAGGGCACCCATGGCCAGTTCTGCCGGCTCCGCCGTCGCGGCTTTTGCATCTTTTAACCAAGTTATTCACTATAGGGTCCCTTTAAAAACACCGTGAGACTGTTTATAGTGTATTTTGAGATTTACTCTATTGGTTGGAAGACAGTACATGACAGTAGTGTGCCTTGATTACAGTGGAACCTCGATTTAACGAAGGGCCAAGGGACTGACAAAATTTGTTCGCTATATCGAGGTTTCGTTATATCGAGGTTCTTTTTCATATAATTTAATATTATTGGGGTACAGAAAATCGTTCGCTATATCAATGACTTCGTTATATACAGGTTCGTTATATCGAGGTTCCACTGTATTGTACAATGCACGTACGAGAGAAGGCGAATTTATTCCATTTGAGGAGAGAAAAGGTACACGAAACTGTGCAATTAATTTCTGTACTCAAAGAGTGGCGAATGTTATACCTGTTGCTTCAAATGTTACCACAAAAAGAAGTGTACTGTATTTCGTTGTGAAGAGATTCATATCAGGGGCACCCAACGAGAATATAGTTCAAAACCACTTAAACATAGAATTGTTAAACGTATTCCAGTATTTAAACGGTAGATATAGACACATTTTTTCCCCTAAAAATTTTTCATCTGTTCGGATTTCCTAGCTGAAAGTCAAGTGATCCGAAAATTATAGGGATCAAAACTTACCTTTTCGAAAATTGTAGCCAGAAAAAAGGCTCCCGAAAATTCTAGGTGACCTTTTTAGGGTAAAAATCCGTTAAAAATAGGCAATTATACCAATTTTTAGATGTCCGAAAATCCTAGGAGAGGCAGGCAAGCAAGAAATTTTACAACAAATGTTCCGAAACTTCTAGATCTCAAATCGTCTTCCGAACAGATATTTTTCCGAAAATTGTCGTTGGGTGCCCCTGTCATATGGCCAGTCCGTTCAGCTTTTTTGAAGCATACAAACTAATAGCGAGCAAATCCACTCTGCAAACTTTTTTTTGAAACTGTAATCCGTTTTCATGAGATGAACCAAACTTAGTGAGTTAAGTTCATGAAAATTTTGACGTGTGGCTCAGTTAAGTACGTCTGAATGAATCTACTTCAAACACCCTGTGTATTCCTACTCTGGCTCCAGAGGTTCGTTCTCAAAATACCTAATATGAAATAAACCGTTCTTACTGTTTGATAAGACTTCCGAGATGGTTATTTTTTTCTCTCGGCGCGCGCGAACCATCAGTATCGATGAGACAAAAATATCCTCTGGAACCCAAGGTAGCGTTTTCCCGGTGTACGGATTGAATTCAAACTCTTTCCCAGGGCTTTTCCCTCGAAATTTGGAAGCCCTGGAAACGAGTCGGATCAAACTGCTGCCTCCCACCAAGAGAACTCTCTCTTGCTCCCACTCACTGCAGTCCCAGTCCAGTGTCCTTCTGACTGAGCCAACTCCGACACGGTTAAGCGGATCGTTTACGTGTGAACGCAAAGGCAGAAGTTTGTATGCGTTTAAGTAAAAGGGACTAGAGTGGACATGAAAGCTTTTAAGCTATTGTTATGGATTTCACAGCTTGGCGGTGATTAGAAGGCCCTTCATGTCCGATAAACTTTCGTCAAGCGCAGTTTTGAACTTGTTGGCATCCGTTACATTGGAGTTTGTAAACGTAGTGATCCAGAATGTTATGCTAACAAGAAAACAACAACAAAAACCTTTCGGTTAGGTTCTGATCAGCAGAAAGGTAACAGCTTCATCTAAATCTTTTGCCTGATTATCAAAGTAAAGCAGCTTCAAATTTATTTAGAAACACCATAAAGCAAGAAAACACTCAGAATAAAAAAACCCACGGCTTACGCACGCCGGGCAGTCGCAGCCATGAACAGCTGTTTCGTCCTTGTTTGGGCTCATTATCATGGAATACCCGCGAGACCCTTGTACGACAGAAGTCCATGCTCAGGTAACCTTTATTTAGCTGTTTTCTTGCATGCGTCGCAGACGCTCTAAACCTTCTGTATAGAGGACTACACAAATGGATTAGAGGAGTGCGTGGGCCGGCTGAAACGCAGGGTACTCTTTTCAGGGTTTCAGATATTGGAACGCAGCCTCAGTCCCCCTCATATTTTGCTTGTTCCCTTTTACTATCTATTAGGGAAGCAAGGGTGGCTGCAGTGGTGAGAGCACTCGCCACCCACCAATATGGCCCGGGTTCAAAATCCCGGCGTCGACGCCATATGTGGGTTGAGTTTGTTATTGGTTCTCTCCCTTGCTCCGAGGGGCTTTTCTCCAGGTACTCCGGTTTTCCCCTCTCCTCAAAAACGAACATTTCCAAATTCTAATTCGACCAGGAATCAGGTAGACGAAGAACCACTAAGTGGACGTGCTACCTCTAAATCGTTATTTACGGACCGGTCAAAAAGTATAGGGGGGGGGGGGGTGGGCCGGAGCATTTGGAAATGTGGTTGATAAAAAACACATGACCCACCCCATCCCTTCGGCACAAAAATGACTGACCCACCCCTAAAGCAAGGTTGGAAATTGCATGACCCACCCCCTAGTTAAAACATGGATGTTTGGTTTCCTCTTAATATTCCAATAAAACCTTGTTCTGTGCTTGACAAAATTTGTTGATACACTGCCACAACCAATATCAAAATCACAGAAATCATACCTTTCACTGAAAAGACATGTGAAAAACCCAACATTCCTTGTTTCGATGGACGTTATGAGTCTTGACACGAATATACAGCAAAACGAGGGTATATTGAAATTGTCTGTCACAAAGCATATGAAAATTTCTACAAAGACAACCCATTCCTACACATTACTTGCCGGAAATGCTTAGATTAATCGATCCTCAAAGAAAATTTCTTCCACTTCAATGGAAAGCACTACCTACAAAACCATGGAACTGCAGTGGGCACAAAGACAGCAGATTTGATTCCTTTGCCAATATTTTCATGACATATATTGAAACAACAACTCTAAGCAAAACTGTCTTTAGAACAACAGTTTGGAAATGCTACATGCACGATATGTTTGCCCTATGGGACATGAGTAAACCAGACATTGAAGCGTTCATTGAACAAGCAAACTTACATCACCCAACCATTGAATTCACGGCTGAAACATTTGACACCGAGACTGCGTTTTTAGACACGGTTGTAAACAAAGGCACAAGATTCAAGGAAAAATCTATCCTTGATGCAAAGACACATTTTTAACAAAGGCAAATCTTCTTGCACACACATTTCACCTCGTGTCACTCTCCAAATGTTAAAAAAGCATTTGTCAAAGAAGGAGCCTTGAGAATCCTACGAAAAAACTCCTCAGAAACAACCTTTGAGGAAAATAATTCAAATTTAAAAAATAACGCTTGATGGACGGAGGCTACCCACAATCTTTGATAGGAAACATACTATCAGAAACAAAATTCACAAAAGGGAGTCTAAACCCCTATAACAAAACAACAAGGAGGAAAAAGAAATATTGCCATTTGTGACACTATACCAGCCCTCAGTGTCTACTATAAAGGAAGCTTGAATGAAAAAATGGAATCTTATACAAAACCAACTGTGACCTCAATAAATTTTTAAAGAACCACCAATCATTTCCTTAGAAAAAAAGGAAAATCATTCAAAGGACATGCTCGTAAGAGCCAAAAAAAAGAAAAGGTTAAGGGTTCCACACCCGTATAGATGTGCGGCCTGTCCCCCTTTTGTACTTTCTCGCACAACAGGTTTGCGAGTATTTTAGCAATAATTCTAGCTGGCTGTGTTTTATATAACAAGTGTAGTCAACTGTCTCGTTAGTAGTTAGTGCCTATCTGTGTAATAAAATAGGGTGACCCACCCCCTAAGGGTAGCTGAAAAATGCACGACCCACCCCTTGCACAAGGCTCAAACCCTCATGACCCACCCCCTCCCTGCTCCGGCCCACCCTCCCCTATACTTTTTGACCAGTCCCTTATTTATTTATCTGAGGGCCTGACATAAGCGCGCGAAAACTTGTGCAATCAAGCGATGATTGGTTAGCTTTATTTACATTTCATTAGTTAGCGTTAGTTAGCATTAGGTGGCGTGCGTTATTGGAGCCAATCTCTGGAGGGTACCATAAAAAACCAGCCAGAACTAGAAAGGAAACAAATGTAACGGTGCTTGTCTCATAAAAAAGAACGCGCGATCGATTTACACTCTTTCCCTTACAAACTGGTAAACAAAGTGGCAAGAGTGGTTCAAAAACCTCCGATATTTATCATCAGGTAGGAACCGACCAAACAATAAAATAAAGCTTTGTAGAGATAAGAAATCTTACTCATTTTCCTGGATGCTGTAAAACGCTCCATAACCGTCTTTGACCATGGCGGCACAGCCACCAATAACGGTCGTAAAACCTGTACAACTTGTAGACAGGACAAAATTCGCGCCTCCACCGCTGTAAAATGAATATTAAAAGGCATGTACATTGATAAGAATTCCAACGAAGGCTTTTGAAACAGTCCTTGGAAAGTATTGCACGAATGTAGTGCAATCCCTTACTACGTGACTAAGATAGAGCTAAAAAAATGTTTAATGCCATGAAAGATATTCACCGTGGAACACAGCAGCCGATCTGTACCACAGCGTACTGCTGAGGGAACAATTTCGTCCTCCAACAACATGACACAACTCTTTTCAGACATAGTATTTAGCCGTGGCAGGAATAGCTCAGTCGGTAGAGCGTGTTGACTGCAGAGCACGAGGTCACGGGTTCGATTCCCGGGATCGGACCAAAACTCAGGGTCTTGAAGTAACTTAAAAATGACGGTGCTTCCTTTGCACTGCAAACGGGTAGACCCTCGCGTGGCTCGGATGACCACGTAAAATGGCGGTCACGTCTCCAGTAGGAGACGTAACAATAGTGTCCCCAATTAGCACTTTCGTACTAAACATATTGACACTCAAATAAAGTGCATTTTTTTTTCAGGCTTTCTTTTCGCAACTGCTGTAAGTTGCGTAAATAACTGCGATGATCTTCTCTGAGTTAAAAGAGTTTCAGAGTGCTAAAAAATGCCTGTCAAGATATAAAAGGGGCTTTGTAGGTCTTTTTTTTCCCGCAGAGTACGAGCAGCTCGACTAAACCTTGGATTTGAGAAAACAGGACTTTTATCAAGAAAACAAATACCTGGCTGTCCATGCTTTGTCCAAGTAGATAGCTGGAGTTAGAAATCCTGCAAAGGAAAGAGAAGAAGTAAATGATTATCCAAAAGAAAAGCACGGTTTACAAAGCGGACTCTCTTTCTTTAAGACCACTTCACAATTTGTGGAATCAAGGCACACACCAGATAGTCTCCTTCGCAGTTGTGTTGTGTCATCACCCAACGCTCCTGACACGCAACGGTCAGGAGCGTTGCGTGATGACACAACGAACGGCTGTCAAGAAGGTAGGTTAAGCAAGTGTGTAGACTACGAGTAGTCCCCATGTTCCCTCAGGGACAGTAGAACGAGCGTGAAAATCACCCCACGTGAGAAGGGGCGGGGAGAGAGTTATGCATTGTGAGAGCAACGTATAAGGTCAAAAGCTTGGGCTTTGTAGTCCCTCATTTTTCTCTCTCCCTAGCCTGCGTAGCAAGCGTTTCCAATCGAGTTCGTCCCAACTTTTCTCGACGAACTCGCGCGGAAACGCTTGCTACGCAGGCTACTCTCTCCCCGCCGCGTCTCGTGGCAACCCAAAGATTAATCATAACGGATTGGTCTCTCAGGGCTGTAGCCAGACAGGAGAGAGGCAATATAAGAGGTTCTTAGTCAGTAGGGTTTTTCAATCCCGTCATCCCGACCCAAATCTTCGCTCAGTCCCGTCCCGCATGCAGGGCATACTTTCAATTCCGAATCTCGCCTCCATTAAGTTTACTTAAAAAATCACGAATACCAAAAACCTTTTGGGGAGCCTCTCAGTATCAGAAAAGAGATTGGATAAAACGTTTTATTATATACATACTGAGAAATACTCACCAAAAAGCTATGTCGTAAATTTTCGTACGCAAATTAGTTCTATCCAATCAGAATCGCGAACGATGTTTTTTCACGTGTGAGAAAAATGATACGTCCAATCAGAAATCACAGAGGTGTGTGAGTTTGGCGCTAAAATTCCCGCCTTTTATTGCAGCTTGCAGCGCCGCTTCGCACACATTCAACGAGAACAGTTTTACTCAAAGAGTTTTTCTCGCTAAAAAAGTGAAAAACATTTCGGAAATGGAGTGGAATAGTTTCTCTTGTTTCGCTGTTGATAAAGAAAACGGTAGAGGGCCGGCGAAACAACAGCGGAAAGGGATGAACAGAACGAGACGTAAGCTTTTGTTGTGCTTTTTGTCGGAGCTACTTTGTCTTTCATTTAAGCTTAAGCTTATATTGAAACCGGTCATTTTACTTAAATTCACTCATTTTCAATTGTGCATTGAGAACAAACAGCTAAGATTACTTATAGTTCTTGGATTACCTCATATCCTCACCGTCATTTATGTTTTTAACAAACGTTGTTACTAAAAAGCAGATACTTCGTTTTCGTTGTCATTTTGCGATCAGTGTGTAGCGGCAAATTTTAGCATTTTTAAAAGATTTTAAATAAAGAGGCCGCCAAAATGATGAATGTCTCAGTATGTATATAATAAACACAATACCACATGGAAAGTGCTATGTACGGTATTTACGCACTCGTTGTTTTTGTATCAGAAATCTTACTCGTTCGCTGCGCTCACTCGTTCGATTTCTGATACGTCAACAACTCGTGCGTAAATACCGTACGTCAGCACTTTCCATGAAGTATTCTCTATTTAAACGTAGATACGTCTTAGCCTTATACAATAGGGACCTTAAGATCCGACGTCGTCGACGGCAACGGGAACGTCACAAGAGCGATAGGTTTAATAACCAAAACAACAATTTTGCACGTGCATCATGCTTTTTTGTACATTTCTTTGCCGTCACTGCACGACTACGACGTGAAATACCTAATTTCACGTTGTAAAGAGGAAGTATACAAGTGACGACGAAATTTTCTCCCTCCTTCTGAACTTGGATTGGGTTCTTAGGAATTCCACTTTAGGAGGGTTCGCCTACATTTGACAAAGTAAGTGACTTGGAGTAATCGCGATGAAGACTGACAGAACGCGAATTCACTTTTTCAGCGACGTTTTCTCTGCCGTCGCCGTCCTCGGATCTTAAGATCCCTAATATTTTTTTCGAACGGGGCACACGCAAGAAACCTCAAAACTGCCTTCGATTGTTATGGCTGTCGGTGGATTTAAAAAGTGATCATCTTATAAATATAGTTTTAACGCACACTTGCAGGAAATTGAACTTGTCCTTGTAAAATTTAATCGGATCATTCCAAACGATTTACTTAGAAGCTTTCTCGAGTACCGTTTACATCAACAAGGTGTATTTTAATGTTTCGACATGGCTTAGATCATATTTAGCTTGAACTTAGTTCAGTTGTGTTAAATAAAATTATTGAGAAAAACAACTTTACACCATGTTTAAGTAAATTGCCTTTAAACGAGTTTACGGTTTGGCGAAAAACTAAAACTTGCTTAAGGCTATTTTTTTGAAAATCGTTTTCACTGAAAATATAGCAGTACTTCGCTTACGTTTTAGCTAAGAGTCCGTGAAGTATAATCACGTGCTAACGCATGCATTTTACAACACGGGTGTCAATAAAAAAAGCAATATTTATCTGTTAAAGCTAACTATAAACTACATATCCACTTTGAGGAGCAAAGATCCCTTGTTGATGAACGTTAACATCGTTCACGTACGAGCAGAGGACGTACTCTCTGTATAAGTTTGAAGGCGGACGAAACGGATTTGTGTTGTGTTTTTTACATGACTAGCTAATAGACATTCGATAGCGTTGAGTATTGAGTCACGAATAATTCGTCACGCAGGATATAGTTTACAAACGAAAAACAATTGTTGAGTTGCATTCGACTTGCAAATGAACTCAGCAACAACGCTGACAGAAGCGCTAAATATAAATACCTGTCTGAATCATACATGTAAATACATCTAACCAGAGATTCATCACACGTGGCTTTTTTAAAGTTAATTTTTATTTCGTAAAGCATACGACTAAGTATGAAATTCACGGGTTTAAACGTCGGGTAAAATTAGTTCAGAATTAAATCACCATTCAAGAGATATTTAACCCATGTTCGTAAGTTTTCTCTCGTTCATAGACGAAGCTATACGTAAATAAATAACGACATATTCAGAGGTATTTAAATCACCCGCTCTCGTTCAAAAAGTAGAGAGCTATTGTCGCAAACGGGATAGTACTTTGGCCAAACATGGGGTTGTGAATCTATAAATGACAAAGGCAGCAATGTTCATGCTCTGTTTAATTCTTTCTTTACTTTAAGATATAAAAGGTCAACCGCTCAGAATGCGATCACCTCCTCCTAATCCCCGCTAATGGAGGAAGAGGAACGGTCATCAATCGCCAGCGACCGCTTGCCGTGAAGGCAAAGTCGTCGACGTGCTTCGCGCTCAGAGGTGAACGCTTCGCATCGTCATCACGGTTGATGGGGTTGTCTTTGTTAGGGTACAAAGACGGGACGCGTACTATAGAAATGATCCTAGTAAGTACGGTCTTGCCTTTACTACATGTTACTGGAACGAGTAATTCGAGCCGCAATTTGCCTGCATGTGGGACAGCCGTCCCTTTGAATGGCCCATACCTGAACGCATGCGTACTACCAAAACTTAAAATACAATTTTGCTTTTTCCTGATTGTACATCTAATATTAAAGTAAGATCGCATATTTCTCCCAAATTCCGCATATTTATTTCTTTGATCTGAACGTTAAATTCATTTTACCTACTAACTATTTCTTCAATATCCATAGTATTTCTCGAACATTTGTTGCTCATAACAATTTTGGACAACTCTAAATCGTTGTAATTTTAATAAAATGTGTTGGTTTTCGCTTTCTCTGGTGTTCACCTAAAGTAAGTGACCAAACGAACTGTTGCCGAGCTCACTAATCCCTAGAAATTTATTTGCGATGTGAACTGGTCAGCCGCGTTCGAACACTGTCGGGCATTGGGACAGGCATAACATCAAGCCCCTGAACGTGACTGCAGACCATACCATTTATAATCAACTGGCATAGACAAGGTTGTGAATTTCAAGGACATTTCAAGACCTAATAAAGACTTCAAGTACTTTTCAAGGACCTAAACCGAATTCAAGAACTTTTCAAGACGACTAGTAAAATTCAAGACCTTTTCAAGATTGTACGAACTAATAATTCTTAGAATTTATAACTGTTCGAATCTTCCGTTTAGTGTAACTATTTTATAATATTGTAATTTGATCTTTATCCACATTTTAAATTTTTTTTTTATTTTTAATTTTTTACAGGACCTGCATTGATCGCAGTTTTTTCTTAAAACTGATGCAGCAATCCTGTATAAATATGTTTAAATTATTACTATTATTATTATAACTATGTTAACTGTTGAGAGCTGTTAGGTCAACAATACGTGCTGATTTGTAAAAGAGACATGAAATCTATCATTGAGGGGTGTGGGAGGGAATGGAGCTGAAGTCTTTGTTATGATCTTTCTTTTACTTTCATGACTTCAACGCATTTTTGCATTTTGGTACCTTTTCTCTAGAGATTCGTCCAGGAAAAACCTTGGAAGAAGCAAGGGTAGCAACTCGTCGTGAACACTTAAAATTAGTTGTTTAGTTTTATTTAGATGTGTCTCCAATACATCCTTTCACAGCAGGAGCCCATCCTGTCCACGGTTTTTTCAACTTTTGACATGGACAAGTTAAGGAAAAGATCAGTCGACACCACTGGAAAGAGCGCCTAAAAATTAGTAACATTGCCAAATTTGAAAGGGCGTCTGCATTTCCGAAGAAAATTATATGCTTTCTACTGCAAGAACAACAAATGAAATAATTTTTCGTCTTGTTGATGAAGCAACATAGTTCATGGAAATATAAGTTCTTCCTACTTTGTTTTGCTTTTCTTTTTTTTCGTTGTATTTCCTTTGATTTTATCTGCTACCTAGAACCTAAATTGTTCAGGGAGCTAACAAGAAAACCAACTGCTTCATTTAGCTTCCTAGCTTGCACATTGTTCTCGTTATATTTAATATATCTTGTACTGTAATCAAATTTCCTGGAGTGCAATATTACCCATGTACATCGACAAAAGTATAATAAAGATTATTATTATTTATTATTATTATCATTATTTAGCGAGAGAAGATTTAGTTCCGCAAAGTTGCGAAAATTTACAGACGTTTGTATGCTGGGGGAGCAGGTTTGTGCCCCGCCCCCCTCCCCCCCCCCCATTATAAAAACGTCTGCAAAATTTCGCGACATTGAGGAGTTAAACATTCGTTAGTTTTTAACAAATCATTTTCAAACTTGGCAATTTTGCTAATTCTAAGGCGCTCTTTTCAGTGGTGTCGACGAATTTTCACTAACTGGTCCATGTTAAAAGTTGAAAAAACCGTGGAAGGATCTATTTGTGCCAAGAGGGGCTGGCACGCTTATCAACCCTCAGCTGGAGAATGTTAATTCTCACCTTCTGAAGCAGCGACTAGTTGTAATCCCAACAAATGACGGTCAATACCTAGAGATAGATAAAACCGTGTCATTGAGTGGTAAACCTTAGCGACCGGAGGTGATTGCTTAGCTCGTTAGAGTATTGACTAAAATTTCTTCCCGATGACTGAAATACAATGCTGCGAGGTTTGGAAAGAAGCGAGCGTTGTTTGACAGTAAGTCAAGAACGAGCGAGCGGGGTCGTACGGTTGATACGAACGTTCTAGAGTGAGGGTGAAAGTCGAGTGTGAAATTGGGAAGAGAAGGGTTTTTTCCCCTCTCGCGCTTCGCGGCTTGAAAAGCAATTGCGAGAAAAAGAAAACGATCGTTTTGCAGTGTACTCGTTACTTTAAAGGTCTGCAAGAGGGTGCTTAGCCATCAGTAACAAACAATTCATTTAACCACTTCTCAGTTACAGGGAACGTGCTGTGATCTCAGCTATCAGTTAGAAAGCATTCTTTTGACAGCTGATTGTGAGAAAATCGATGGCCCATTCAGCTCTACCTAAAGCCTCGCCAGCTCTACTTTGGGGATTAGACGTCTGGTAGGATCCCTTTCTTCGGGCGTAGGGGGGGGGGGGGGGGTGGGTGTTTAAAATAGTTGACTTCTCAAACCGTTAACAGAAATGCAAGTCGACAGCTAAAACACAATTTGTTTGTACGCATGTCATCGGTATAGATGAAGCACAAACGTCAAAGAAGCCTGAAATGGCAAATGTTGCTTTAATTTCTTCCCTTTACCTTTTGATCAATTACTAAA
>CALNXK010000181.1:447500-495000 GCA_942486035.1 Porites lobata | reverse complement strand
CGGTTTCAGGATATAAACAGATGTATTTTCTAGTAGATACTGCTAAAAAAGTAGATAACATCCATCGAGCAATATGTTGTGCGTATTCTTGCATTTCTTCCGGTCAGTTTTAGTCAGAAATCAGCTATTTAGTCTTCACAAACCGTGAACGCTATTTTTTCAGTTCACTCGTGAATAAACAGTTAGGCGCCCGCGCCTGGAAACGAGGTTGATCAATAGACTGTCGCGCGAGTAGCCTCGTTTCCAGGTAAATATTATACCATCGATCAACCCCGTTTCCAAGCCAATACGCCATCGATTCGATGGTATGTTGCTCGCATCTTTCAAATTTGATCAACGCCGGTTGGGTATGAACATTTAGCCGGTGCTAGCTTAGAGCCAGTCAGAAACGGTGAAATATTTTGAATGAATAATGAATTCTAATTTTCATACAAGGATAGAGGTACGAATCTAATCGAAATGTTCATGGTAGTTAGTTGATAATGCAAAAGACCCAGACGAGAGGTATTCTAGTCTTAGCAACGGTACACAGTAAACTGGCGCTTATAAGCCCCCCTCCCTTCCCCTCCTCAGTTATACGTCTATCTACCTGTAAATAGTGGTAATAGTAATGAGTGGAGTCCAAGTCGATAGGTAATCATGCGAGTGATTAAACAAAATCGGACGACGCGGGGCGGGAGTCCGGCGGTTTAATCACGAGTATGATTACAGACCGAATTGGACGACACGAAGTTCTGTTACAAATTAATCATGACTATAACAAAATCAAAATTTGGGACATTTTAGGCTTTTTTAAATCAAAACAAAAGAAATTCCGAGAGTTTTTTTGGCTAGTTGTGAAAAGAAAAGCCATTTTAGCGCGCGCGTGATGGCGCGTTCTGTTCTATAGTGCTAAAATCAGGGCACTTGATAGCCAATCAGATTTGAGAATTTTGTTATAGTTATGATTTACAAAAAAATACATCTGATTATAAGCGTCCCCCCGGATATAGGCACCCCTCCCTCCAAATGTACTGAAATGAATCCGCTCTGTTATGACGTTTTGATGCTAATAAAAAACCAGTAAATTAATGCAAAAAGCATTTTGATCAGCACTGTTTTAGCTCCTTTCCGAGCGCTTTTTCTATTCCGTTTTTTAAGCCCTCTGGGCCTGGTTCCTGAAAGCCCGATTAGCGCCAATCCAGGATTAAGATTTTACTCCCTTTTCTGTATTTACCTTCCTACGCATTGCGTAGAGAAACATTTTGTGTAAATCATTACTGTGTCGCAAAGAAAAGACTCAACAGTATTTTGAAAGCTTGAGTTACATGCTCTTAGCAAGAAAACCTTGCTTAAAATTTCGCTTAATCCTGGGTTAAACTTAACCATACTTACCAGCAACCGGGCCCTGGATATTAACTGTATTAGAAAAAATATATATTTGGGGTTTCACGACAAAATGACCATGTTTTTCTACGCATCCTTCCATTTTTTTGGCAGAGCCCCACACCTAACAACTAGTCAACCATTGACCGCTTGGCACGTGATTACTACACAGGTTACCCAAAAGAGGCGCAGGGACCAAGATAAGTGGATGAGGAAAATTTCTTTGCATCACTAATAATTCATGTTGTTACATTCATTTGTCTCAGAGGTTCTTTTTTATGGTCAGGGGCTCTGTCTTTGGACGTCTCTAAATGTACACAAGGCCACGTAACCACGTGAACTTTCGCAAACTCCCTGAATGGATAACATTTCCCTATTCAAATGACCTTGCAATGGAAGTTAGCTTTCTGTGAGGGGCTAGGTCAAAGCAACTGTGCAAATATGAAGTAACTGTACTTACATCACAGTGAGTAGCAAACCTCCCAGATTTGAATGCTAAAATGCTTAAGGATTTGTCAAACCATCGATTTCTACAATCGCCCTTTACTGATTCTACACACACCTGCGATAAAAAGAGAACATAAGTCACTGAGGTAATGTCTAGTATTGCAGATTACTCGCACTTACTTGCTTTGGAGCTTAGTAGAGAGCTTCAGATGATCTTAGATTCTAAGACAAGTACGAGTACGAGATTTTCTCAATTATAACATAGAGAAATTTAGAGTCGCGTTTACGGCTAACGTCAAACGTGAATTTGCACCACGTGACCAAGTTTTCCCTCAACTCTTGCTTTACTGCTCATTACTTTTACCCCAAAATTAGTGATTCGTTCCACGTTAGTTTTGTCTATAACAATTTTTTAGGCTGCTTTTAGCCGGTCATTTTCTATTTTGAGAAATTCTTCCCTTGAATCTGACGTTTGCCGTTTGCCGTAAACGTCACTCTAAATTCCTCTAATACTAAGTAGTGCTCACGCGTGAGCCAGCGTCATTTTGGCGGGAAAACGTGGTAGCCGTCGCCATTCTACTACGAGTTTTCGCGCGAATGTCGTGGTGGCGAAAAAAAGATATCAAATGTTAGGAGTTTTATCATTTGCGATAGGGAAAGCGCGAAACCTCTTTCACCAAAGATAACAGTGCCAACTTTTCTTGTGAAATATGGTAAATGAAGTTCTCCGGGAAGTCTATATTTTGAGAAGACGCGAAAAAACTTTAAGTCAAATCTCGTAATCGTAGCCGTCCCCGTCCTCGAATCTAAAGGTCTCTAATTAGTGCCAAAAAACTAATAGGGACTACTGGACTTTAAGATCCAACGACGCGACGGCAACGAGAACGTCTCATTAAAAAGTATAACTGCGTAATTTCAGACTTTATCGCGATTATTCCTACACACTTACTTAGTCAAATGAGGCAAATGTGGATCTCGTGAGGTAGAAAAGCGGGTCACCAGTTTCAGATACAGTTATCTCAACGTTTTCACAGGTCTCAGTCTTAGATATAATCATGGGTGTTTTCTAAAGACGCCATAACCAATTAAATTTTGGCTTATGTTATAAGGAAATTTATTTATGTGTACGTATATTTATATACATTTGGTAATAGGGTTCTTTCCCTTCTTTGTGCCCTTGGGTCTCCTTGGGCTAATTATAGTGCGGCATTTCCCGAAAAAGGGCAGCAATGCCGCAATACTGCGGTCTGGTAAGAACACTGCATCAAACTCTTTATACAGTTACCTCTGTTTCTGTCACTGGGCTGCGCTCATCAAGAACCAGGGCAAACAAACTTGTTTCAATAGTCTCTAGGTTCTTTTGGTTGGTTTTATCCAACCTAATCAGCCTCTCTCGTAGCTGGGAACGTAAAAGCAAGAAGCAGTTTAGCCTGCATAATTCCTTGGATTGTTCACGTGAGAGATGAGTCTCCCATCGGGGCCGTAGCCTGCGTAGCAAGCGTTTCAGTGTGGTTTCGGAACAAAAAGAGAACGAGGAACGACGAGGAATTGGACTTTTGGTCTTCGTCAGGCGAAAAATGGGATGAGAGCCAAAAATGAAAGAGGCGGGGAGGGGAAGTTCTCTTCCTTTCCTCCCCACCCCCTCCCCGTTCTTTTGCTCGTCACATTTTTCGCGCGGTCTTTTGACACTCATTCCTTGTTTTTTGCTCCGAAACGGCACGGAAACACTTGCTACGCAGACTACCGGGCCCGGGCTGGGAGGGGATTAGTCTCTGGATCTGAAGGTTTTGCCGTTTATGGTTCCTTACTTCGTGGGGGTGTGGTTGGTACGCCCTTATATAAGCAAGAGCCATGATGGGACAGCTGTCCCATTATGGCTCTTGATATAAGCTATACAGTTTGTGCGGCCATAAAGGGTATGATTTTTTTACTCCTTTTGGTGTCATGCGCTGCACCCCCTTTTTACCCACATACAAATTCTCCAAACTGACACCCTTAAATTTCATTGAAAAAACTGGTTGAGAGAATTTCATAAAAGATCACTCCAATTTTCCTTTAGTTGATCATTTTGTTAATTCCGATAACCTTTTCCCTGGATGATGTACTGATAATATTAGGAGAGAATTCATGTTGCATTTTATTGGAAAAAAAGGGTTAATTTTCCAGAAACATGTCCTCCCATGTCCCGAGGCATCAGTCCAAAACTTGTGTAAAGGACTTACTAAAAAATCTGTCATTGAAAACTATGGGATTCCCCAAAAGAGGCCTGTTCTTACACCCTTGAGTGTGAAACCAATAAAGTTACACAGGTCCATCTGTTGTCCATGACTCAAGCTGCCAGGATCCTTTGCACATCATGTTCGCTTGTGGGATGCTTAAAAATAGTGCCTGTAATGTATCATGGTGAAAGTGCGCTACTCTTCTCTGCGCTACATCAAAGTCAATGACCTCCTCACCTCATACCAAACATTCCGATCTGCTCCTGTCAAACTGCCTATCTCTAATCCAGGCGATGATGCTAAGGACTCGATCTCTTGAAGCTGCCTATAAACAGTTGGTCAGGGGTGTATCCAATCAACAATTGTTATTTAGTTAGCACAGTCACCAGGTATTGACGTTCACCAGCTTTTCAGCGTTAGCTTTTTCAATTCTAAGCTGTTGACTGCCAATCACCAGTGACATACTGTGTGAATTAAGTAGGGGGGAGGGGGACAGGGCGGGCGGTTTGCATTCCTGACTTTTGCAAAATATTTTTCGCTTCCTCCTTCTTAAACTCTTTTTCCATTGTGAAATATTAAACATTGTTGCATAATTTCCCTCTATTTCTCCCGGGGGGACTCCCATATAAATGGGGCTACAGACCCGAGTTCATGCTCTACCCTATGGCAGATACCTAGACATCTTAGAAAAGGGTATACCACACCCCTTGAGTAATTCCGTCTGTGGCACAGGCCAAGGAAACATTGCCTTAAAAAGGCCATAAAGGGATCACTTTACTAGCACCTTAAAAACCATACCCTTATCCCTGTGACATGTACCTTAATAGCTTACACATGGAAGTACCTCCATCCCTGGGCCCTTATCCACGTCAGTAATGCTATGTGCCTTTTTTCAAATAAATCTTGGAGACAAGCAACATGTTACTGTAGCACTGTGCAATCTTCTTTGATTCTATGGTGAGTTCCGGGGGGCGGGGGGCAGGGGGAGGTACTTTAGGAATGTTTGTGTAAGGATGTGCCACTGGGAGCCCAGACCCCTTTCCCTATACCAGACCTAATTATGCTACCCTAAACTACCGCCCTATCCTATAGGTGCTTGTATTTTTCAGACATTAATAAGGTCGATGCCTTCTTTGCAGATTGTGGGTGAATTAAGGTTTGCTGATTTCATTCATTTTAGCGTCAATTCCTGGTTTTCCCGGTGTACACTAAAATCTTCTTCAACCCCCAAATTGATCAGTTTTCTTGAAAATGACACCCTATTCTAGACCCAAACTCTTTGATTTCTATAATACCATATCCCAGACTGAGTTGCTTGAAAATCATACCTGTCACAGTGGCGCATGCCTATTATTATATCCTGTATATGGCACTATCCCCACCAGAGCGAGTTATACATTGTTAAAACACAGCTATTATGAAGGACCAAAAGAAAAACTCATACTTACTTTTCTATCTCAGGTGGTGAAAGTGGCTCCATATTTTCATCTAATACTGTGCAACAAAAGATCCTTCCTCTTATTTGCACCATAATATGACGTGGTGAAGCATAAGGCGCTTAAACATTAAGAGAATAAAATAAGTCAGGCTTGGCAATAATTATTATTTTACTATTTCACGAAAAAGTTCCATAACGTTGGACAATAATATTGTCTGTCTTAATTTGATCTAACCCAGTGTCCCAATGTATTGGAAAGCTCTTTGATTTTCCGCTATGTAGGCCATCAGAATGATCAAATGTCCCACATGTAAGGGATTTGCATAGCATAAACATGAAAAAAGGGCAGCGAAAGAAAAACTACAAATGAATGGCAAAATTGTTGAGACACTGTCCTTTCATGGGGTAACTTCAGAAAACAAAACAGTCCACACCCCTTCCCCCTAAATTCAAATTTGGGTTGTTTGCAGTTTCCTACTGGTACTGGCTTAAAAACAGCAGCCCATTATTGCATGAAGGAGGTGGCCATGGGGAAGGGAATAAAGCTTCATTTTTCCCTTTTGAATTTGGCTTGACCAAGTCTGCGATGCAGGCTAACCACTCAGCTGTGCTGCCTAATTTAATTAATTTGTACCTGTTACAAAGCTGGCTTTTAATGAATCTTTTTCCTTGCCAGGAATCTTGCAACAAGAGTAGAGTCGAGAAAATTGAAACATACACATTGGAATGGAACCCATTCTGTCAACAGGTACTTCTTGCCTATTAAACAAAATCAATAAGGAGTGAGAAGACAGAATAAAAATTATTAGGAAAACAAGTGTGTCAATATATTACCATAATACAATGTTTAATACATCTCTTTTTTTCACAGAAATTTCCAAAAGACTGAAACAAAACATGGAGCATCAGCTAGTAAACAGATATGAACAGATATGCACTGATATGCTTATAACATAAATAAGAAACCTTTAAGCTAAGTTGACTGCCATTGAGTTACAGCAAAAACAAAACACATTTCCAGCAATTTCATCCTCTTTTTTGAACTGGTTTTTGTCCAATTAGCATGGAAATGGCTAAAAATGAGATAATTTATGCAACATTAAGGGCATATTTTCTGACTAATTAAATGCAATTCTTAATTAGCAGCTTTTTTATTTTCACACATACTGGTATCAAGCCAAAATTTTGCGGTTTTTTTTGAAGATTCTATTCCATATCAACATAAATGATCTTTTTTTCTCTCTCCCTTTCCTCCCTTTGCCTTTCTCTTGCATTGCGGCTGGCTAACTTTTCAGGACACTGGACAAATTTAATCTTGGCTGCAAAGTGTGGTAAGCCAGTCATAGGATTTCCTCCCAAAATGCTACTTGGTATAATAATTTTTGTGAGTAACTCACTCAGAATTGGTCAGAATTTCCAAAACAAGGTATCGATGGAAAGATCTAAGGAAAATACATGCACGCATTGTTTCACTATGAAAAGAAAATGACCACAGCAGTTGTCAAAAGGTCAACGCTGACCTGTTGACTGTGTTAACTCTGTGAATTGAATTAGATCTCTTGCCATACAGTCAGGTTATAATATGACATGACAAAAGTTTTGCGATAAGGAGAATTACACTTTAATGTCCCTTTCGCTAGCCTCCCCCCACAAATTATCTTACCAGTAATATACCTGCCAACTTTTTCTGAGATATAAGCGTGAGATTTTTATCCTGGGAGTGCTGGGATTTTTGAAGACGACTCGATCATTTCCGAAGATTCCCGAAGAAGTCCGAAGTCTTCCGAAGACGTCTGAAGTCTGCGAAGTCTGCCAAAGGCGAGCTTGCTCCCAGTGCTTTTCACTTCAAAAATCAGAGATCGCGAGGAAGGTATTGCCATTTATTCATTTTACACATGGTTTTCGTTCCTTACATGGGTCTGAGTTAACATATTTTTGGAAATTGTTTCAAGCAGGACGGCAACAACTCACATTTTTCAATCAGGCATGAGAAATTGGCCCGCAGGCGTGAGCCGGCGTGAGATCGAAGTTTTCAACCCGCAGGCGTGAGAGTTGGCAGGTATACAGTAATTACATTGACACCCAAGAAGTGACGAATTTGAGAGTACATGTAGTGATGATTATGATTATGACTTATTATTTTCGTGCCATCACTCTTTGTGCTGCGTGACAAGAAGACTTGCTCGACATGGTAACAGCCCTCTTGAGCAGCAGAAGGATATTGATTTGTTTAGGAAACCTTAAACGGTAAAACTTTGCAGGGTTTTCATTAAGAAGTCGAGTCACAGGAGAAAGGTGTAATGGTACAGGAGAACATTTTTGAAAGAGGCTCCACATCTGGATAAAAAATAGTCATAAGCTACTAAACGTTTGCCGGAGAATTCTGCAAAGTGAATGAAGAATTCTCTAATCTCTTGATGCCTCGTGAACACCCTACTAAGGAGTGTGTGCGACAACTGTGCACAATATCATTAAGGCTTCAGAACACTGGGTCAACATGATCTGCTTTTACCACAGATGACTGGAAGGATTTCACTGTTATCATAAGCAGCATGTACCTATAAACATAAATGTTTCATATTCAAGTTTGTAAATGGTACTTTGCTAGAATGCTGTATTTAAGGTGCTTGTATACTTGTTTACTAACCTATAGAGTCTCTGCCAATTCTGAAGAGTTGCATGAACCATTAACGCAGCTCTCTTGATTTGGGTCCCTTCCTGAGCAGGCCAAATATCTGTTATAGGTAATGGGCCTCCAATGTTGATAGTAGGTGCAGACGGAGAGCGGGATGATAGATACGCTACATCTTCCCACCACGGCTCAAGCTGATGAACAAACATATATTTGAGCCTCCCACAAGTCAGCGTTCTCCCTAAATTTTACCTCAGCAGGTAAGGGACCATTCATGGCCAGTAAGGTACACCTCTTTTTGTTAAAGGGGAGGGGCGGGGGGAGGGGCTCCACCAGTTGCTGAGAAACTTAGGAGGTGAAGTTCTCTTAAATGTTATTCCCTCCTTTCGGGAATCAAACTACTGGAAGCTCCATGAGAAGAGTTCCCAAGCATACACACTTTCTGATAAAGAATAAAGAAGAATATTTTATGGAAAAATTGCCAGTACAATACATGTACTCAGATTATAGTAGGCATTTTGTCCCTCCCACTCTCACTTAAAAATTCTTAGCAGCCAGTTTTTAAATTTATCCATGCAAGCTTTAATTTTGCAAGCCTCTTCCAGTATAACATAATACAGTTTTATGGTGGCATTAACGAGGACAAGGGTTTGTCAACTACTTCACAGAAAATATATATCAAACATTGAATTACATCTGTGGCCAGTCAAAGTGTGCATCAAAATTAATCATAATAAGATCACATAAACTGCAGTACAGTCTAATCTCCTATTGATGAAACTCTACACATGGAGGGTTTGATATTATTAGAGAGGTTACGCATCATGTTTACGTCACATGGCAAGTGCGAATTTGTACCACATGACCAAGTTTCCCCACTACTTGTCGCTTACTGTTCAAAATCATTTCTAATGCACATAAAGTATTTTTTTCAATTTTTTCTCCATAAGAATATTTATTGTTCTGAGCTGCTCATGTTCTATTTTGAGGAATTCTCAACTTGAATCTGATGTTTGCCATATGCCATATACACGAAGCTTAAACTCTCTTTTATATTTACTTATTATAAAAGGTGCACATGCAGGTGTGACTAAATTAAGAGTCCTCTAACTAACTGAACTATACCCCTAATCCTAATGCCTTTAGTTACACCTGCATACACCAGCAAAATAAACCCAGTGCACCACAAAGTGATGCTGAGGTAGACAAAGCCATTAATAGTTACCCAATTTCTCATGCTCTTGGCTCTTAACTCAAGTTTTCGCTGAAGTTCTTTTCCAATACCACTGGCAAATTCATTCACTAAAAATTCTGTATGGAGAAACTCCTCTCTTGTAAGATGAGGCTTCACTATAACACAACACAAGAATGAAAATAATAAATAAATAAATAAACTGTTATTATTATTGTTGTATGCAATAATGTGCTTTAAGTGTTTTTAAAAATAGAACTGGTCCTGGAACATTTCCCCAAAAAGGTGTCATATTACCTTCCCCCATTCCCCTAACAGCTACTTGCTGTAAATGACCTACTGGTATTAATAGACGGCCACTTCCACATAAATGCCTCTTATCTAATAAACACTCCCTCTACGCTGTTAAAATTGTATTAGATGCCCCTCTCTAATAAACGCCCCTATGAGAATTACTCCAAAATACTAGGAATTAGCAAAAAGGGCAAAATTATTCGATTCATTCAGTTTCTTGCTTTAAGGCTTTGCACATTTCATCTTGTTCAATGTTCAATGATTATGACATCAATGCTGGGATTTGAAAGAGTGATATGGATCTCTAGACAGCCAGACATATCAAAATTGATGGAGTGGATATTCCACTATATTTAAACTCTCTTGATATTTTCGCTAGAAGCATATTATAGTTTTGTTGAACTTGATACAGCTATGAATTAAAGAATACATTCCTCTCTCTTTAAACGCCTCCTAGGTATCTAATAAATGCCCCTGCTTGGACCACTTAAATTAAATAGACTTCCTGCATGTTCTTCGGTCATTTACAGTACCTCAGTCCCTAAGGTGACCATTGCAAAACGGTTTGTCTGTGGTGTTGTTTCTGACTCTTGGGGTGGCAGCCCACTTCACTATTTACACTTACATTAACAGAAATGATACTGTGCCAGACTCACCCAGACTAACCAAGCTGCCAACACCATTGTAAAGCCCCTTGTTTAAATGGTGGACAGTGCCATCCACTGGAGAATTCAACATCTAAACAAGACGTATTTGGGAAAACAATTATTGCCTTGTTCACTGAACAGTGATTTACCTGATAGATAGCGTTATCCACCTTTTAATCAACTGGGGCTATAAGAACCCTTCCTGATAGGATTATAGAGATCACTGTTTGAAACTGGAGAGCTTAGAGCAAAAGTTTGGGACTCCAAGAGGGGAAGAAACTCATAAAGAGAAGAATTTTTGAAATTCATAACAAACACCTATGAGATTCTGAGATCAGTGTAAATTTTTCAACATGAAGCCAGGTGCCAGTTACTGCCTGTGGTTGTTGTCAACGCCTGACTTCTAGCAACAGGGGCACCCAACGAGAATATAGTTCAAAACCACTTAAACATAGCATGGTTAAATGTATTTTAGAATTTAAACGGTAGATATAGGCATATTTTTATCCCCTAAAAATTTTTCATCTGTTTGGATTTCCTAGCTGAAAGTCTAGTGATCCGAAATTATAGGGATCAAAACTTACCTTTTTGAAAATTTCAGCCAGAAAAAAGGCTCCCGAAAATTCTAGGTGACCTTTTTAGGGTAAAAATCTGTTAAAAATGGGTAATAATATCATTTTTGGATGTTTGAAAATCCTAGGAGAGGCTGGCAAGCAAGAAATTTTCCAACAAATGTTCAGAAAATCCTAGATCTCAAATCGTCTTCCGAACAGATATTTTCCAAAAATTGACTTTGGGTACCCCTGTAGCAATACAATAATATTGTACATACCCGAATCTAAATATTTTTCACAGGTCTGAGCTAATGGTGGAACTGGAAGACTTGGGAGTTTGTCTTGAAACTGAAATGTCTTCTCCATGTTTTTGCATATCGACGATGCTTAAAAAGAAAGAAAGCAAGATATTCATGCCATGCATGGAGAATAAAACTTGCAGGACCAATTGTTAATGAGAAAAAGGTTTTTTCTGAAAGGTCAGATCACATCTGTCAATTAAGTTTGATTTTATAAGGGCATATATTAGATGATGTTAGGGTGGGGATATGTCATTAGGATCCTCATGGAATCCTTAGCCTGTACCAGACCATGTTCAGCTGCAATTTTGCTTCCCTATTCCAGAGTTAGACAAAAAAATTCCTTACCCCATCCTAGATGAGCTATGAACCAGAAACTCCAATCTTCATAACACGTTCTGATCCATTTTAGTCTTTTCTCATAAATGAATGCCTATTCTACAACAAAATCCTCTATTTTTCTATACACTTTCCCAGACTAAACTATTGCAACCACTATCTTTCACACTTTAACAATATATCCCATATATATGTCAAATTAATACACTGTAAGTACCCAACTCCAGAGGGTTAGTGCCGATGGGTATGTTCTTTTATTACCGTTTTGGTCTAAAATTGTGATAGAATTTCCCTGTACATGCATATCATATAAACATGCAATGGTACATCTATTCAGAAGACACCCTATGATCAAGGTAAGTGTTCCCTGAATAGAGGTTGGGCTGGGGTTTGTTAATAATTAACCAACAAAGAAAATAATGATCATTTTCATTACAGTCGTTTAATCAAGCAGCTAGATAATGTATAGAAAATCATAACTTGAACAAAATTTGTAACATAATAGGCTATGTTTTAAATCAAGACACAAGAAATTCGAAATTTTGTTTTGCTAGCAGTGAAAAAAAAAAAAGCCATTTAAGCGCACGCGTGATGGCGCGTACTGTCCAATTACTTAGGTATGACGCGTACTGTCCTATTAAACTGTCCAATTAAGGCTGAAATCAGGGCAGTTGATAGCCAATCAAATTTGACAATTTTGTTGTAGTTATGATTAGAATTATAATGGCGTACTCTCGGCCCCCGCCAAGAATGCCTAGGACTACAGTATTATAAAAACATACCAATAGTAAATCTGTGTAATTGCCGGTTGCTCTGGCTGCTTTGCCATAAAATTTTACACTGATGGGATGCTGAGTTCAGCGCAAAACGCAAATCTATAAGCGTGAGCCCAAGGTAATCTGAACCTCACGTCAGAAATTAATAATAAGTTTAAGCGTATTAATTAAGGCCTTATACCTGAAAAACAACGTCTGCTAAGACAAATCGCTTTCCAGTAATGTAATTTCGCTGCTTTCAGTGTTACCTGCGCCACCATAGACTGCATGTGGCTTGCTAAGTGAAATAAACATAGGAAGTCCTCTGGTTTGAAATGAAAAACAACGGCAAGTGAACGAGCAATGGACTGGAAACGACATACCTGATGCTGGTGACACGAGAATGTATTTTACATGAACCGCAAACCTCAAGGCATGGTGATTCTATCCTTGAACAGCAAGTCGTAGATTAAGTCGTAGAGCGGTTGAAATACAATATAAATTGACTAGATGGCTGGTTTAGAGATCCTCTCTCCGGAAGGACTACGTCTTGATGGCCGAAGACCTCATGAACTTCGAAAAATCATTTGCAGAACGGGGGTTTTCAAACAAGCCGACGGATCCGCGTACATCGAAATGGGGAATACAAAAGCGTTAGCCACTGTATACGGACCTCATGAGGTTACAAATAGGGCGAAAATTCTTCACGATCGTGTGTTTGTAAATTGTCAGTTTAGTATGGCGACGTTTAGCACGGGTGAAAGGAAGAAAAGGTCAAAAGGAGACAGGAGGTCGACAGAAACCACCATGCTTATTCGAAGAACTTTTGAGGCTGCTATTTTAACACAGCTTTACCCTCGATCTCAGATTGATATTTATGTGCAGGTGATTCTTGCTTTCTTGTTTTGTTTTTTTCTTGGGCCACGGCGCCGCTGTTTGCTAGAAACATCCGTGTGCTAGAGTAACGCGCATGTCCTCGGCTTGCCCCTGGGGTGGGACCCCGGGCCAACCAGGGGGATTGTAAAATGGAGCAAAAATAAGAATTTTCTGAAGGTGTAGGTGAATTTAACAAGACCATTCTCCAGGGTCAGGTGATGGTCAATGTTATCCACCTCGTAAAACTCAGATTCATGTGATTGTGGGGAATAGTATTTTTTTGCCACTGTAATCTGCCTAGTCCATGGGTTTTATTGGCACAACTGTTAAAAAAGACCGCAAAAACACTAGCACGTGGAAGGAAATAGGCTGCAAAAGGCATGAGAAGAGTGGGCGAAAAATCAGTTACACAGCCTATGATAGTTTACAGGGTTGTCACTAAAATTTCAAGTTGCCGGGTAAATACAACAAGTAGGCGGGGAATCAAACAGCAAGGAATTTCTTTTGGTTCTATTTTTCTTCTATTTTCCAATAAAAGTAGCCGGGGACCACACTCATAGTAGCCTGGGGAAATCCCCGGCCCCCAGCTCTTAATGACAGCCCTGTAGTTTAGGAGCAAATTTGACTTATTCATTTAAGTTTGGCGACAAAATATGTATATTTGTGATGTTCCTGTGGTTGCTGTTTGCAACAGAAAACTTCACAATATTCGAATTCCTCGAATTGTAAACAATGTGATGAATTTGCCCTCCCCAGCAAGAGATTCTTATATATTTATCCTCTTTTATTATATAGACGCGAGTGTTTTACTGGAAAATATACCACTCGTAAAATTCATAAAAACTACATCCGGGACGCAAGTGATTTATTTTCCATAATCTCACACATGAGTTTATCGATGCCGTAATTTTGGTCATTTCCCTCTATTATTTTATGGATGTCTTTTTGTCTATATAATAAAAAGAACATTACACGGCGGCTTGAAGATATGAATTTTATTTTCTCATGGCAAAAACAATATTTTACTCACTCGCTGCGCTCGTTCGTAAAATATTGTTTTGCCACTCGAAAACATAATTCATATCTTCCCATCACCGTGTAATATCCTCTATTTATTATATGGAGGAGAGTGTTTTACTGGGAACTAAACCACTCGTAGATTCCATACGCCACTTCATCCGGGACCCGAGTGGCGTATTTTCCGTATGTCACCTTTGTGAGTGTCGTATCGTTCAATGACGTCTCGATTCCCGCCTTTTGCTTTTGTTGAAATGGTTTCTCCATATAATAAAAAGAACATTACACGTTGGCTCGAAGATATGAATTTTATGTTCTCGTGGAAAGAACAATATCTCACTCGTTCGCTTCGCTCACTCGTGAGATATTGTTCTTGCTACTCGAACATAAAATTCATATCTTCTCGCCACCGTGTAATATCCTCTATGTATTACCTGACATATTCCCCTGATTGGCCGGGGGCCCATGAAAAAGCAAAGCAGAGAATTATTAATTTGCTGTGACTGCAGTGTGTGTATCACGTGTCGATCGTAGCGGCCTGCAAACTCAGGTGGTCCTACTTATATTTCTATTTATTTCTATATCTGTTGGTTTCGGTAATGACATCATCAAGTGACTGTGACGTTTTGATGAACAAAGAATTGCTTTTGCCAATGAGTTTCTACAAAAGATGTTTTTTGCTGAGAACATTTGGATCATTAGCATGAACGAAAAGACATACCACTAAACACTACCTGATTATACCCCCTAAAACACTGAACATTTAAAACAAAATAATAGTAGTTTCCGTTTATAATTTTTTCTTTATAATTTGTTTACGTGAACAGATTCTTCAGGCAGATGGTTCCAACCAGAGTGCCTGTATTAATGCTGCCACTTTGGCCCTTATTGATGCTGGTATTCCAATGAAGGATTATGTGAGCGCTTGCTCCGTGAGCTTCATTAATGATAAACCGTTAATGGACATCAATTACCTGGAAGAGAGCTTTGGGGGACCACAGTTAAGCTTAGCAGTTTTGCCAAAATCTGGAAACATTGTTATGTTTCAGATGGATTCAAGGTTGCATGTGGATAACTTGGAGAAAGTACTCGAATTAGCCAAGAAAGGGTGCTCAGATATACATGTCTTGCTGAGACAGACTGTCCATGATTACTCGCAAGAATGTTTAACTTCTCTTACTGGGAATTGAATCAATTAGTGAAATGGATTTGGTTTTGTTTCAAGACCTTGGCTTACTGTCCTTTTTAAATATTTGTACAATGACATTTATGGCATGTGCAAAAAGTTAGAATTGGCCTGCTGGACCAGTCATTTTGAAAACAGAATATTAATCTTTGGTCAAAATTTCCTCTAAAACCCACTACTGCTTAGAATTTGCTCTTGACAAACTGCGAGCCAGCGAGCCATGCGAGTCACGCGAGGCATGGGTAAAAAAAAAGGAAACACAAGTAAAAACTGCAAATTTACAGATGAGTAGTTGCACATTATACTGATTAGGGTTAAGAACTCATTGTACTGATTCGGGTTAAGCTTTCATTTTACGGATTAGGGTTAAGCCCTCATTTTACGGCTAGGGTTAAGCGCTGTTTAGGGTTAAACACTTAATTACAATGGTCAGCGTTCAGTTAATGTTTTCCGTATTACTGTTTTCGATTATAAAATCATCTGGTAAAGACGATGAGTACCCCATTATTCTTACATTCAATTAGACTACTGTCAAAGTAACAATAACGTTGAAGGCTAACTATCAGGTTGATCTCACCAAACCCAATTTTTATGATAAAAAAGTTCTTACAGGCAGTAGCAATATAGGCACGAAAGTACGAAATCTGTCTCAAGATACTGACATATTGAACATTCATTGTGATTTAGTAAATGACAGTCTTGTGGACGGAGAAGAAAGTAACATCATTTACATACTCAGACCTTCATACAGTTTTACTCTTGAACCAAGAAGAATCACATCTAATCCGATAAATAAACAAAATGTCAGCTCTATTAGAATGTATAGGTGGTTTTCATGCAGTCTCAGGAGACACAAATAACAATGGTGAAATGAACAAATGCTGGTGGACAAACAAAGCGAGCTAATGAGCGATCTTTTGTTTACCGTCCACCAGCATGGCGGCGATGACGTAACGTGAAAACCACCCATATCACAGATGGTAAAAGCCGTGTGGTAGATTTAAACGGAGCCGATACTTCATTCTGTTTGATTTTGAGACGATTGGAACCAATAGCTTAATTTATATAACATATAGATAAAATCATATGAATTCATGAGATTTTTTCACCCAACACCAGGTAGATTTGTCTGTAAGGGAAAGTTCATTTAATATGACAAGGGGGGTGAAGATATTGAGGGGGGCTCCGAAAATTTTTAGACACTTGAAGGGGGGGGCTCTGAAAAAATTGTTGCGCTAGGAGGGGGGGTCCGAAAATTTGTATACTTCAAAACCAACACATGACATCATCATACAGATCGGATGGTTTTCAACTCAACAATTTAATGACCTGTGCAACTCAGCTATATCACGTACGTCGTTTACAGATATAACAAATGTAGTCTCAGTAATTACACTCTTGTTCATCCCAAAAATGCTTTAGAAAATTGTATCACAACTGTATCTCAAGTTTGTCATAGTATAAACCATTGAAGACAATAACGGTAAATATATTTAATACAGTCTAGCGATCTTTTTTCAGGGGAGCAAAGGAATTGAAGGAGGAGGGGGGCGGGCTCTGAAATTTTTTCGACTACCAAGGAGGGGGCTCCTTAAAAATTGAACCGCTAGCGAGGGGGGCTGTTAAAATTTCAAGCTTCGCGTTTCAATATCTTCATCCCCCCCCTTGTCATATTAAATGAACTTTCCCCAAGCATAAAGGAAGTGGTATACCGTATTTATTCGAATAAGCGCGCAACCTCAAATTAGCGCCCACCTCGAATAAGCGCCCATCCTAAATGCAGAAAAAGGTAATAAGCGCCCAGCCTCGAATAAGCGCCCACCCCCCCCCACCCCCCTCCCACTCCCACTCAATTCAAATAAGCGACCAACCCCACCCCGCCCCCCAAAAATTGAATAAGCACTAACAAGAGACTTCCCCGAAGACGGAGTTTTCTTCAAAGTATTTTACAGGAACCTTTCCTTGTTACATCTTCGAGTTTTGTCATTACCATTTATTGTTTTGTTGCAAAATAAACATACTTCACTTGCTGAAAATACTGAAAATTTAATAAGCGCCAGCCTTGAATTAGCGCCCACCTCGAATAAGCGCCCACTCGCAAGGTCCAAAAATTTAATAAGCGCCCAGGGCGGTTAATCGAATAAATACGGTAATTGTCGACAGTATTCTCAAAGCAAATAGGAGAGTTGCATCTTCATTGGGTAAAACAGTTGTCAAACCATTTGCTGAAAAAGCAGTACAATCCGGTCTTTCATATGCTGGTGATAAATTAGGTAAAAAAGCTGCTGAAAAAAGTGGTGATTTTATTATGAAAAAAAAAGCTGGCAGGTAAATTCAATAGACCATCAGTGGGAACTAAACTTTCTTCACCCTCAGTAGCGCCACGAGAGGAATAAACAGACATGACAATAAACCGTTTAATATCTGGATCAGGAATACAAAGAATGAAAAGTAAAATAGTGTAACCTAATTATATAAATGGCTTTTAGATCAAGTGATTATTTGTAAAGAAATGAACTGGTTCGGTACAGGCAGCACTAAAACACGGAATCCAGAATTGGGAAACGGGAACGGAATCACGGAAACGGAATACGGAATCCGTGAAAGACGATTTTAAAAAATATATACTAGCAATGACAATAAAATAAATAAACAGATTAAAAAAAGAGACATAAATGAATGAATTAGCTGAGTCGAGGAGACTGTTGTATCACTAGAGGAGTCGATTCCAGTGAAAAGACTCTTGCTGCCACATCCGGCAATGAATGCAAATTCTCATGAGAACAAATTGGCAAATAACCAAAACCAAAGGCTGGATGGACATTACCAGGGCATAAATACACCGGTACGTGTAACGATTTAGAAAACGAAGTAAGATACGACCCTAATACAGGTGAAATATTAGAAATTTATGATCAACCAACTGGAAGAACAAATCCAGACACCAAGAAGTACATGTAAGGCCTAGAAGCGAAGTTTATATTTTTCACGCAAACTACACCAACCTCATTCCTGAAGGAGTTGTTGGCTGTTCTTCTCGTGTTGTATTAGAGCAGAATAATGTCTGCCGATGTTACAAATTCGCTCATGAATCTATAGCAACAGCCTAGCAATTTAGCTTGCACCACAGACGAAACTAAAGTCTGGTTATAGAAGTCTGTCTGTGAAACAGCGCTGGAGTCCCTATTCTATGGGGCCCCACCTGTGTACTAGGATTTGGGTATGCCAGCAATGATTGGCCGGTTAAAAAAGCCATTGTCGAGTTGCCTATTTAGAAATTCAAAATGCACTTCCGGTAATTCGTCAAGTCCAGGTAGGATCTGTTCGGTTTAGATTATTTGGCATATCCTTAAATACTGCTAAGGTGAAATACGCCATTTAAAAGATGTTAAATGTTCGTGATCTATCCTAGTTGTTTTTGTCGACGTAACTGTAGTGAGCACGAAGTGCTCGCAATCTAAAAACTTTTTTTACAGAAGACTACTATTTAGACAGGCATTAGTGGACATTGCTACTTGTCATTATCAATTCACAATAATCAAAGAAGAATAAAGAATCAACACAATTAGTGATATGCCAGGCGAGTCAATAAAGAGTCGCGTCGGTGAAGAATAGCCAACAGCATCTTCAGCATCTTGGAAATGAGGCCAATGTACCCTGTAACTTTGAGCAAAAATATCAACCCTGTTCCCAGGCTACTTTCTCACTTTCACACCATGTTATATTTTTGATGGTGTCACCTTTATCAGGAAGATTTTTGGTGTCTTTTAATTTACAATCTGCAATCTGTGGTCTGCAGTCTGCGGTCTGCGGTCTGCGGTCTGCGGTCTGCGGTCTGCAGTCTGCAGTCTGCAAATGTCATACACCGAGACAATGTACCTTACAATATAAGACAATGGGGCCATTGGCTGGCTAGAAATGTCATCAGCACAAAACAGAATCTCGGACTTGGTTTAAACGGAAAAAGCCGCTGAGTGAGGAAAACTGGCAACAGCAATTAGCAGATGAATTGCATAAACCCATAAAACGCAACTTTACTCGGCGGCGTGTTATTGTAAACGGTATCGACAAACTTTGGTGCTCTGATCTGGTTGAAATACAACAGTTCAGCAAATGAAACAAGGGTTACAGATATCTTCTCATGGTGTTAAATCTGCAGGCCCGTAACCGGGGGGTTCACGGGGTGCGTTCGCCCCCCCCCCCCCCAACGGGCCCCAAAGGCCCGCATTTTGATACTCAATATCGGTTAAACTGAAGTTTCAAACTTAACAGTGATATTTAAACAAAATCAAAGAATGGAAAAAGCAGTGGTGTATTCACTGGGAAAATAAAACCAGCTGCACTCTATTAGCCCGAGCCATTCAGAACATTTCAATGAGCGCACAGATGTCCGAGCTTATCTAAATGAATAATGAAATTAAAGTGGGCACGCTTTGCACGGGAGTTTACGACGAGCGAGCCAACGACAAGGGAGCGATCTCACGATTTTTGTCAGACACGTCCGCTAACGCGTCGGGTAGTAAACTCTATTTGTACGAGCGCATGAACGCCCGAAGATGCAAAATTAGTTTTTTGTGTAATACGTTATGAGTAGGAGAGAACAGGAAAATAGAAAGAGGAAGGCTGCAACTAAATCTTGCCAGTCTCTCGATACATGGGTCAGTAAAGTACCCCGTCAAGAGCCATCAGACGCTGACAATGACAGTGCAGTCTGCGATGACAGCCCAGCTGAAACCACGACTTCAGATCTATCTCAGTTAACTTCAATTTTACAGCGAGATATAGAAGGTAAATCATACTTATTTTCGAAATGTCCACAGGGCCGTAGCCAGACTTCATAACAAGAGGAGGCAAGTTTCGAGCGCCGAAGGCGTGAGCCGCTAGGGGGGTCTGGGGGCATGCCACCTCGGAAATTTTTGAAATCTAGAGGCTCAGAAATGCTCTGGTAAGCACTTCCCGTGGCATTTTTCTTCAGAAAAGTCAATCTTGGGCAAGTGTAGAAGTTCACTTTTTTGTTGCTTAGCGACACTGATGCCAAGTTAATGACCATCTGCATTTTAAAGCATTCAAAAGTTGTGACACGTATTATAACAATAAAATGAATCCACGAGAGTAGCCAACGTTTATGGAATTTATACTGTAGATAATTAGGAGAAGTCTTAGGTAACACTTTTTTTTGAAGTTAGCTCTAATAGATGATGTACAGAATCACGCTCACTTATCAATTATCTGTTTCGATACACTCTTGCTTATGTTCTTCAACTTTGAGATAGCCATGTCATAATATTGCCATCTCTTATACCTGTAGGACTAAGAAGCCACTAACTTTCACGATTAAGAGTAGTAAACTTCTCCCTTAACAGTTAGTATAGTGAAAGTTCTTTGCCCGTCGTTTATTCTGTACCGAAAGCTACGGGAATCCGTCTGTGGCCAGAGGCATCCCATCTCTTTAAAACAGAACTGCTGTCAATTTCCGTTGGTTTATGAATGTACGCTAAAGCAAGCCCGTTCAGCCTCCCATTAACCATGCTTGTTCGAGACCAGGTTTTAAGCCTTCTCAGTGAGCTGAAGTTTCTTAAAACAAATAAAGGCCAAAATCAAGACGAGGCAACTGCCTCGTCTTGCCTCATGCTAGCTACGGCCCTGGTCCACCAGTCTTGATCCTATTATTGTGCTCGGAGATTTAGTCGCTATTCCTCGATATGAAACAAACTCGCTTAATAAAAAGCCAGTGAGGGAACACAGCAAACTCGTCCCCAGGGCTTTTCCCTTAAAAAATGGGTGGGGCGCCCGCCGCACCCATTTTTTAAGGGAAAAGCCCTGGGGACGAGGTTGGGAACACAGAGTAACAATTCGGAGAGGGACTGGGAGGGTTAATCTAAGGCAGCAATCCACAGGCATCCCAAACCATCAAAACAGAAGTTTTCGAGACACAAATAGGGAAAATACATTTTATGACTCTTTTATGTTTCTTTTGGTCTCTTATCGTCATTTCCTGATGTCATAGCAATATTCTATGAAAAGCTGATGTGTACTTTCTTTCGAGTTGTGAATGTGAAAGAAGTGCGAGTTCTTTAAGGCGGCTGCATACATATAACAGGGCATGCATGGGCCAGGAAAGGCTGTCGTCCCTCGCACTAATGCACATACATTATCAAGTTAAAATTGTTTTGGATGAGGTGGTACATCTGTTTGCCACCAAACACCCTCGGAAGCTGGAGCTCGGGACTACTCTGAGGGATTAGTTCCGCAGTATTTTGACGTATCATTTTACATCGTAAAATTACTCCTTTATAACTTAATTCATGAAACAGTTGTATTCGACAAATGTAATATTCAGTTCCTACCGTGTACTTTGCCGTTACAATTTCTCATGTATTGCTACTTTCCTAAATAAACGGATCAGACAATAAAAAATACATCTCCCGGTAGTTTGGTCCACTTTGGCCTAGTTAGCACCCCCCCCAACATAAAATCCTAGTTACGGGCCTGGGCCCGGTTGCATAAAACCTGCACTTAAGTAGGTCACTTACGAATCCGTTATGGGGACACTTACGGGTGTTGCATGGAACGCACTTAACACTCTCGTAAGTTTCTGTTTTACGTGGTAACTTACGGTCTCACCTAAGGGCACAGGTAACTTTGATATAGTACTTTATTAGTGACCCACTCTATTTTTTTTAAGCTAACCATCGATGAGTGTAAAGAAATTAGCTGGTCGTTTCGAACACTCTTGAGCCTCTGTTAGATGATAAATTCAGGCGGTTGAGATAACGTTTTATATAGACAGAAAAAAGTGTGTCATCATTTAACCAAAAAAAAATTATTCGACCGAGAAGTTTCGACATAATAAAAAATAGTTTATTAATGTAATATCTGCACAGGTTCTAAACTACTTGTTAATGTTAAGTTTTCGTCTAAACAACTGCAACTTAAGATCAAGCCGCTGTTCCTTCTTTTTAGAATTCTCATGTTGACATCATGCTCTTCTTTTAAATGCTCTTCATATATCTTCTTAATGTTCCTTTCTCTGTGTCCTTGTTCCCTAACAGAGTGGGAATCAGGTACAGTTTGGTTATTTTGTTTGTTCTTCCCTTAAACGGCTTTCTTCGTACTCCTTCTCCGAAGTTCTCTAGCCACTTTCTAATTCAACCACCCTATCTGGGCCTACTGGAAGGTAAGATGAAGTTGACGATAGGCTGTATTTCTCTGGCTTGGATATTATCCCCAGATTCTATTCCACCAACTATAGATACGAGGTAGGGATTTTCTTTTCCGAGTATCTCGATGATTAGCTCGTCACCACCAGTGCACTCTATTGCACCTGCACCCCAGTCTTCTTCGAAAAGAGTCATCTTTCTCCTTTTTATCTCATCGAGAAAAAAATTATGAGATTTTATCCGTCTTAAAATTCGGCGCTCTTTTTCTGGGGTTAGAGCCTTGTTCATCTTCAGAATTCCGTTTCACTGACATCCTAGAAATGTGAAAATGTTTTTCTAAACGATGATGAAGAAGAAGCTACGGGCGACAGCAGCAATGCTTATGAAGGGTACCAAGACGACATTAATGAAACTGAAGAGGGTCAAAAAAAAGGTTAGGAATTTGTTTTTTTTTTTTTTACAGTCCTTATAATCTATTGAAGCTGATGACAGTTTTTAAATATTTTCAGATCATTCAGCAAAGAAGATTGACATTTTAATATCCTATGAGTGCAACTCATCAAGTCCGTTAACTTTCGTTGAAATACGTTTGCATACCATCGTTATTTTACAAGAATATTTACTGATAATGTTTGTTGCATGTTCTTCTTTTTTTCTGAAAGACGGCTTTAAATAAAGTGAGCATCAGAGGTTAACAAAGCGCATTAGAACGGAATTACTTAAATAAAAAACTTTTTTTTCACTTCTCAGTGAAAGATCTCGTTAACTTTACAAGAAACAGTAAGGATACGGGACCTACATAGGTCCCGTAAATTTACGTGCCATTTTTCCCGTAAAAAAAGTTTTATGCAACACCCGCAATTTCTGTTGCATAAATGACACTTAAGTGGATACTTACGAAAATCGTAAGTGCAGTCACTTAAGTGAAATCCCTAAGTGGACCGCGTAAATGATTTAATGCAACTCACTTAAGTTACGAGTACATGTACGTATACCCGTAACTGTTACGGGCGTTTTATGCAACCGGGCCCTGGCCCTGGCCCCTTGAAAACGTGGACTGTTGATACAGCCGGTTACTCTATTCAAAACTGCTGGCTACTTCAATTTTTATTGAAACCCCTGTAAATGGGGCTAAATGCATGAATCAGTTTCTCAGTACATTCACTAGTAAGGGTTTCCGTATGTGTCGGATATTATACAGATGATGCACTACCACAGGTCTTTGTTATATGCGTTGCCATATCCATGTGCAAGTCGAACCCAGAGCCCAGATTTTTTGCCGAGTATACAGGAATTTAATCCATCAACGTCGCCAACCCTAATACTGCTAACAGACACTTTAGATAGCTGCTTGCTCGTGCCGATCACCAGAAACTCAGTCTTATCATCGTTCTACTCAACTTATCATTAATCATCCATGAACGAACATCAGCGATGCATTTCTCCATAGCATCTAGCGCCTCAGCTTCACACGTACTCTCTGATGGGCGAAATGACAAGTATAATTGATTATCATCTGCGTACGAGTGTGCAGACTGCAGGTGAGATTTAATAATACTGAAAAGTTTGCTAGCATAGATGGTAAAAGCAGGGGACCAAGTCATAAATCCTGAGACACCCCACATTCTAGGTCAAACTTTTTGGAAAGAGCACCATTAATTGTAACTTGTTGCGATCGACCTCTCAGATAGGATCGAAACCATTGAAGAGCTGACCCACGTAGGCCGAGCAGGGACTGAAGCCTATGAATAAGAATGTCGTGGTCAAGACTCTTTGCACGATCGAAACGATATGAAATGTTTCTCGTTCTCGTGTAATATGCTTATAGAATAAGGTATATTCATATACACCATCCATACATCTATTAAAGCCGAGTCTTTTTCCCGACAAAATTTTAACGTCTGCGCTGACGTGGATAACAGAGAACGAAATGGAGCTAGATGTAAAATACAAAGCAGAAGAATTTCGTTGGAAGAAAAACATGAAAATTTTATAGCCGGGCGGTGATAAAATGAGAAATGCCAACGGCCACTAAGGTGAAAATGAGCGGCGGTGAAAAACAAAAAGCGAACAGGAAAACATACAACATTTCCTCCATAAAACGTTTTACAAGGAATTTTCACGTCATAGAAGTACAAAACAACGGCAAAGAAACGGGCAATAGGGTGTGCTGTATTTGCAAAAACATTTTATTTTTCTGCTTAGACCTATTTTTGTTTGAGTAAACTATGAGTATGTAAACGAGAGCTTCTCTTTTCGCCCTAGTAGAATCTATATAATTATTACACTTACGAGGTATATTTATGCTGTATTCGTTGGTGCTCATGTGCAAGCTAGACTTTTTGTGTGCTAGAAATGGTATGATTACAGTACGTGGTTAATATTCGTATGGTACGTTCTTGTCCAATTATGCCGGTTCACCAACACGACGACCTGTATGGAATAATTAGAATGCTTAACATAGAAGAAGAATCTTCATACTGTTTGTGCTACTGTTGAACTAACTAAATTAGAAAGAAATTGAACGTGCTATCTCTGTGCGCTAATAGGATACAGTTTCACCAGTTGTGCGAGTTGTACCACTCGAAAAGCCCTCTCTATACAACTCTGCTCACAATTTTTAGGTGACGCTAATGAGATACCATTTCAACATTTGTACGACTCGCACGAGTCGTACCACTGGAAAAGGGCCCCCTCTCTTCACCAATGAGATGTAGCCAAGTAACGTACTTCACTTTATTTCACTGAAATGTATGACATTCACCGCTTGAACCAATCACCGAACTTGACGCTTCCCTGCGCCGGGGTAACCGTTCATTTCGCCACAGTTACTTAACCCGTCCAGTAACCTTTAACACCAAGAGCATTGAGTGTGTATACATTTATACTAACTCGTGATATTTATGCTTTTATGACTTCTGTACCTCTAGAGGAATATTTCACGTTCTATTTTTACACAATTTTTTTCTCGCACTGTTATCATAATATTATGCTTACACACAAACTTATTTTGAGATGTTTATTTTTCGTTACGTGGCATTTTGATATCAAATATGCTTGCACAGCTTAGCATTTTTTGTAGCATTTTTGTGCTGATGTTGTTGTATGTTGTTCTTTTTGGAGTGCCCATAACCTAAAAATTCTTATTCTTTAATTGAAAGTACGCACTACTAAGAGAAACTCCGCAAAAAAATACTCCTTTTGTTGAACACTCGCCACTTAAGAGATTTTTAACATTGCCAAGCACAGTAATGATATACGTAATAGTGTTAAAATTATGCGAGTAGTAAAAAAACTAAGGTCTCAAGAAAAAGTTACACCCATTTCAATAAACAGGTTTTTTTTAGCTGTGACAGGTCACATGGCTCATTTTCACATTTTATGATAACAAAATTACACAAACTAACAATGTACTTGTGTAAGGAAGTTTCACGCTGCTACCACAAAACCTTCAAAAGATAGACGGACTACCCCTTCAATTTTATACTAGGAAAATTAGAGCTCCACGCCTTCATTAACTTGAGAAGATTAGTTTGAAGTGCTGGCCCTTAAAAAATACAGTCATTGAGCGATATCTCGTGTTCATTATAAGCTCAGGCATCAAAGACAACACGACACTTTTGTAGTTTTCTTGTCCTTCCGGAATACTGCGTGATGAGGTAAGTACCACTTTCTTGTCAACATCAACTGCCTCCTTTGCCTCTATAACATACCCCTTTTTCTACACGTTGGTTGATGGCATCCTTGTATGCATTGGCTTTCTCTGGTTTCCCTCTAAGCCGCCTTTAAACACTCTTAAGTCTCTTGACCGCCTGAAAGTAGTTTGACCAGCTGTTGGCTGTTCGTTTACCACCTGGATATTTTTACCACACGAGAAAAGAATGAATGTTTTCAGACTAACAGGAGACCTCTCACATCTTCTAGCTATCCTGCTGCTGTTGTGGAATATATGGAGAACAAGGTCGCGCACCGAGAAAGATGTTCCACTTAAAGTTGAGGAAGTTTGCCCCGACCACCTAAGAAGAGTTGGACTTATCCCGCCGTCGTTTGATACTGATCAGAAACAAATAACGATAAGAACGCTGGTTAACGGCCATGTTGGATTTCAATGTGGTCGAAGGACAAAATTTTTTTCCTCAAGATTTAAACTGTATCCAAACGCTGAATCGACTTTTCAGCTAGTCAACCTTTTAGTAAGGGGCGATATTAACCCAAATCCGGGTCCAGAGGAATGTTCAGTTTGCCCTGAAAAGCAGTAGAGCGTGTCCTGTGACCATTGTGACAAATGGTGTCACATGAAGTGTGGGAATGTTAAGCCAGCTTAGTACAAACGGTACCAACAATTAGGTAGCCTCGACTGGACCTTTCCAGTATGTTTAACATTTACATCACCGACACCTCCTGTATTTTCAACTCCATTCCACACTTTCCAGACGGAAATTGATGTTTTAAAGGATGACGAAAATCCATATGTATGGCTTAAAAAACGAAATATCTATTGGTCGCGGATCTCTGAAAACCGGCGGGGGTATTAGTTATAAAACCACTTATGATTTATGCAAGCTCAGTATGGACATCATGCAATAAAATGCTACTTAAGAGAGTTCTCCGAATGCAAAAACGGAAGACACGCATTATTCTGAGCGCCCCTCGCACTAGTCGAACAGTAACATGGTTTAACAATTTAAGTTGGCTCCCTTCTTACAATGAAGGATACATCAATCGCTGTGCGCTTGGTTTTAAAAAAGATAAATAGAACACTGCCTCACTATTAAATCACATCTTTAAGAAAAAACTCTGATAACCAACGGCGTGTTGTTGTTTCGTTTTTGCATTTTAATGAAGTGTCAGGATCAATTTGTCAATATGTTCAATATTTATTTTTGAAATGAAAACCTGTCGAAAACATTACTTTTTGCGTTAAAAATAATATTAACAAATTTCAGATTTAAAGAGTTGTAACATTCTAAGGGTATTTTGCTTTTGGAACGCCTAACAGTGATATCATTTGAAAACCTGGCAGCCTTACATTACACTGTAAGTATGGTATTCCAAGGTGCAAGAAATTTATTAAAGATCTCTATACAGACAAGGAATGATGTCATATCTGAAGCTTAAGAAGATTTGAGTGAGTAAGTGTTGGCGCTTTTCCATTACTTTATTATTTTTTTCTAGTATATTATCATTTGCACTTGTTATGAATACACAAAACACATTTGTGCGAGTTTCATACAGTGGTCATGGCGTCTAAAGATGTCACATGTATTGTTTCAAAACTTGAGATGCTATTTAAGTAAGTTTATTTGATAATGTTTTGTTGGTAGAAAACTAAACGCCTGTCGAGAGTATTCTGACACATAACCTCTGCATTTATGCAGATTTATTTAGTAGTAATATGGTTTTGTAATAGTCAGTATAGAAACGCACTATTGTATGCTTACATAATGTACTATGTATTATTTTGAATAAGTTCTTTTTCACTTTTCCACTTCCACGTTATTGTTTTTCAGGTTAAGCAAGAAGTCCCGGAGAAGGCTAAGCCAACAGGGTAAGAAAATAATGCAATGCCACAAGGAATACATGTGCGTTGCCCCTGACAGTTGGTGGCATACAGAACACTACAGTTACGACAACGTTGTCTGCTACAATGACTGATTTACAGCAGCAGTCAGTTAACAGTGTACTGATCCAATGCTGGAGTTGTAACACTTTTTATTGTATCACTGTGCAAAGTGCGGCAACAGACAGTCACTTTGCCAAGCCCTACTCAGTCTCAACACCATAACCCTCAACTGCGACAGTTTCAGACCAACAGCATCTAACTGTCCACTTGCTTATGAAGTAGCTGAACAGTGGAAACAAAATGAAAGCTTAGCCACTGGAAGTACAAGACAGTTGACAAAGAAATATGCCAAAGGAACATGACAACAGTTGTTTGTTTCAGGAGTATAACATTCATCATGTCCAAGTCCAAGTTTTTCAAGTACAAACCCTGTGCAAAGGTACGATGCATCCTTTGGCCTTGCTGGTACTATTCAATATGAGCTCTCAATTCATGGTAGTAAAACTGCAGTTCCAAATTTAGGAACACCAAAACACCTATGAATCAGTAGCTAAAAAGTGGAAACAAAATGAGAGCTCGGTCACTGAAATTGCACGACAGGGGACAAAGAAATGTGTCAAAGAACATGATAGCAGTTTGTTTCAAGAGTATAACATTCATCATCCTGTCCGGGACCAAGTTTATTACAATACACACCCTGTCCAAAAATGTTTCGTTTAGCCTATTTTTGTTAATAAAACTTACGTAACAAATTTGGGAATACCAGAACACTCACTTACTTATACAGCAGGACTCGAGGCAAAATTGAAAAGGCCTCCGCCTCAAAATATCCATGGTAAGAATTTCAAACGCCTCAATGCTGAGGTTTATGTTTATGACGTGTTTTAGGATAGTGATATTGTCCCCTGTACATGGGAACAGTGTGATACCCACATGTTGATCAGGGATGTAACCTTCCAACCTAAACTTGAGTACATATGGATAACCTCTGTTAAACGTCTATTCTTGGATAAGTAGTTGTAAAATTCTTGATACAGTTGTTTCAAAGCACAGTATGGAGAGGGAGATTATCTCCCTCATGCAGTACATCTGTCTATGTTATTATTTTTTTCTAACCAAAGCACTTACTCGATCAGTATCGATTGGAAACGTTCGGGGGCCAAAACACGAAACTGTCACCAAATGACGGGCCTACTGCACTTATATCCATAACTGCTAATACCGCGAAGACTTTCCCATTAAACCTCCCAAAACACTGAACAACAGACAATTGTTTCACGATATTTTGATTTCGTGTTGACGGATTTCTGAGGTACATGTTTCCAGCCAGAGGGCTTGTATTGATGCGGCAAACTTGGTCTTTACTGATGCTGGGAGTCCATTAAAGGACTATGGAAGTGCTTGCACTGTAAGCGTTATTAATCACCAACCATTCATGGATATGAACATGAGAGTATTGGCAGGGAAATAATTAAGCTTAAATGTTTTACCAAAAACAAGGCAGTGGAAACGGAAGGAAGGATTCTAAGAATGAGGGTATTATACTTTTGTGGAGGGAATGCCCAACAATGTATGAAATGATTCGAGAACAGCCTTACATAACACTGTAGGTATAGGATTCCAGTGTGAAAGAAATTTTACAAAAGATCTCCTTCATACAAACCAAGAATGTTATATCATCTGAAGGCTCAAAAGACTTAAGTAAGTGTTGGCGCATTTCCATTATTTTTGTGACAATTTATCATTTGACTTTTTTTATGCAAATGAAAAAACGTTTTGCAGCAGCATGGATTCTTTCAAGGGCTAAGGTCTTAAACACATCACATGTATTGTTTCGGAACTTGAGGTGCTATTTAATTAAGTCTATTTGATAATGTGCTGTCGGTAGAAAACAGAACGCCTGTCGAGAGTATTCTGTCCATGTTTACTTTTCCACTTACACGTTATTGTTTTTCAGGTTAAGCAAGTAGTCCATGGAGAAGGCAAAGCCATCAGGGTAAGAAAAAAATGCAATGCTATGAGGAATACCTGTGCGTTACACCTGACAGTTGGTAGCATACAGAACACTACAGTTACGACACCTTCATCAGCTACAAAGACTGACTCACACTAGCAGTCAGTTAACAGTGTATCCAATACTGGAGTTGCAACATCTTCCATTGCATCACTGTCCAACGTACGGCAACCGAGAGTCACTTCGCCAAGCCCTACTGAACAGTTTCAACACCATAACCCTCAACTGAGACAGTTACAGACCAAAAGTATCTAACTGTCCAATTCCTTATGAAGTAGTTAAAAAGTGGCAAGAAAATGTCAGCTTGGCCATTGAAAGTGCAAGACAGGTGACGAAGAAATATTTCAAAAGAACATGATAACAGTTGTTTGTTTCAGGAGTATAAAATTCATCATCATGTCCTAGTCCAAGTTTTTCAAGTACACACCCTGTGCAACACTGTGTCGTTTACCCTATTTGTGTTAATAAAACTGAAGTAACAGATTTAGGAATACCAGAACACTCAATTACTTAAACAGCAGGACTCGAGGGAAATTTGAAAGGCCTCCGCCTAAATATATCCATGTTAAGAATGTCAAACACCTCAATGTTAAGAAGTTGAAGTCAGGTTTTGAGCAAAAGCTGGTTTGTGTTTCTGAGGTGTTTTAGGATTGTGATATTGTCCTCTGGACATGGGAACAGTGTGATACCCACATGTTGATCAGGGATGTAACCTTCCAACCTAAGGTTGAGTACATATGGTCTATAACCTCTGTGAAACTTCCATTCTTGGATAAGTACTATGCAAATACCTACAAAGAAGCCAAGCGACGTCTCCCTAAACTTTAAGTTTTTGCATTCTCTCAGAAGCAATACAATACAGCCAGTTTGACATCTTTTCAAGCTTTGCAGTGAGAACAACGATTTCAAGGATGCAGTTAACACTTACATTGTACCATCCAAAGAACTCGTCCATTTGTCATATTTTATGCCACAATTTCAAAATTTTGAAAATTGGCAACTCTGGGGGGCCCATTTGTTGTACCCGTCTCATCAATTAGTCAACGCCTATTTCAACCCTAAGAGGAACCGCAAAGATGACTAGGTATTTTACTTGCATTTCAGAGAATTGAGTGAATTGCATCTCTTTCGGTAAATGCCCTAACACATTGGTGGAACATATCGCAGATTGGCTGGTCTTGTTCAAGGGAGATATGCCTGTGGTTGAACACGTTAATAGCACAGTTTACTCTCTGTCATATGCAAGGTGCAGTGCTAAAGTCGAGATTGGTTCAAACGGATGTTCGAAAGATCGAGAAGGTAAGAAAAACCTTTGAATTTAGGATACTTGCTTCGTTTAGCCTTGCTGGTACCGCTTTATCTATTACAAACCCCTCATTCATGCTAGTAAAACTGTAGTAACAAATTAAGGAATACCAAAACACTCAGCTAAGTAGCTGAAAATTGGAAACAAAATGAGAGTTTGGCCATTTAAAATACATGACAGTGGACAAAGAAATATGCTAAAGGAACATGGTAGCAGTTGTTTGTTTCAGGAGTATATAAAACTAAGCATGCATAATGTTCGAGTCGTTGCTGGTTCTATTTTATTCAATATAGCCTCCCACCATTCATGTTAGGATAATGATGGAGTTATGAGTTAGAGTTAAGTTTGAGTTTTTTGGCGTTCATGTAATTTATTTTTTTCATTTTAATTTTTCACGTTGTGAATGCAAATAATGGCAAAGGTTGTCGGTGTTACACATATTTTTATATATTAAATGCGTAAATTCAAGTATTTTACATAAGGGAATCCTGCCTCTAGGAATTTGGACCACATTCTGAACACTTGGAATAGGCTATTAATAATGAGCACATTATTTCAGTACTAAAAAACGTATGATTACCATTGCTTATGGCTCGGTCAATTCCAAACGTGCCCACCCCCCACCCTTCGGGCATTTGTCGGGCATTTGTCATCTTGTCGGTCCTGGTGGTGAAGAATTTGTCATAAAACCTCTGCCCGGGGGTGGGGCATTTATCAATTCTTCTAGAAGCGGTTAACATCTCTCCTTTTTCAATATTTCAATATGCCTAATTAGAATATTTTAAACACATTATGGTTTAAAACAATACGTGTGGTTTTCACTTCATCATCATCCTGCCCCACAGTACTTCTTGCATCCATCTCAGAAATTGCGTCACATCATCGTGATCGTGAATGCATCGTTTGAAGAGTTCAAAGGAACAGACACTTTCTCTTTGAGCGAATGGTCATCGTCATCATCAATCTCTATTTATACAAGAAATTATATCACTTTTACATGGCTTTCCCAGGAATCATGTCTAAACTAAAATACTCTAAGGAACTACTTGTCTAAAAAGTTAAAAGTACAAAAAAATTAACTACCATTACAATGTATAATAAGAGTTACAATGGTTCATGGTGTATTGAAATGAAGCTTCAAGGGTGAATGTATACAGAAAAATTGAGCAAACCGTGGTCACAGCTCAAAACCTAACCTACCCTCATTTTCAGTTTATAATTAGTGAGTTTATACCACTGCTGAGGTTTAAATTTCAAAATGCGGCCGGGTTTGGGAATTATTTGAGATTTTCGATTTCAATGGTCTGCAGGCCTGGTCCCCAAAACGGGAAAATAGCTCATTGAGAGAATTGAGCTGACTTTGGATTCAGAATATTTATGTTCTAGGTTTGCCATACGAGAAACGGCATATAACCTTAGAGACTCTGAGAATAAACTTTGCATCCCTTTACCACGGACAAATTATTACAACGATAGCTTTAGCTATAGTGGCGTCATCCTATGGAACAAACTCCAGTGTAATGTGAGACAAGCAGAGTCCCTTACGAAATTCAAATGTCTTCTTAAACAAGTACTCTAGGGCACAGCATTCGTGGAAAGTGGCTTTTTATTTAATTTTTTTTTACTGTAGATAGTTTATAATGTTTTCTTAACTGAACACAGGCCACCCAGATGTAGTGTGTCAATATATTAATATTCACATGGACAATATGGGATTGAGTCGTCGAAACTCCCATGAACTAAAATAGTCCAAAAGTCAAATATAACAAAACAAAGCTAAGATGCCTTTAACTAGACGTGTCCTTGTCTTTCCTGGCCGATTAAGGTGGCATTTTGTTGAGTTTTGCAGTCGTAGGTACTATCCACTAAAGAAGAATTAAGAGCGGCTCCTTGTAAATATTAGCTAGACGTGGAAAAAGTCAAAAAATGACCTGGCCTCACACTCAGCCAGAATAAAGCCCTATGGGCCCTAGTTACAAAATCGTTGGTTTAAGTACGATCGAGTGAACACATCAACACATCGAACACATCAACGACGTATGTAACAAAGCTAGTCAAAGGGTTGGGGTAATTATGAGATTGAGAAATCTAATTCCCACCACGGCAAAGTTAGTACTTTTTAAATCAGCTATCTTGCCATACTTAACATACTGCTACCTTGTTTGGCATTTTGTAGGGCAAGCGATACTCGTAGACTCGAAAGAATCCAGGAACGAGGACTTAGGGCTGTGTATAAGGACACTAAGTCCAGTTATCATCAGTTATTGAATAGGGCTAACTTGCCAACACTGTTGAATAGACGTCTTCAAGACATATGCGTCCTAATGTACAAGGTTAAACACACTAAAATGTGTTCCGAAGCCATGCATCATCAACATTTTTAAACCTCGTGATTCATGCTACAGTTTAAGAAATTCAGACTTTCTTTTACCCAGATTTAACACAGTTTCATTTGGTAAGCATTCCCTTCGATATTTAGGTCCCATTTTATGGAGTAAGCTGGACAAAAATGACAAAACGTGTAAATCATTAAGTGATTTTAGAAACCAAATGCGTTATAAGGATCTGACATCTCTTATTGATGATGGATGCAAAGGATGTCTTCTGTGTGATAGTTGATGTCTCATCGGAAATAATTTTAGCATTTTAGTACTCAGCTTTAGTATTTTAGCTAACAATTTGTAACATATTGTATGGATTTTTTTTATCTACTTAATTATTTTATCTATTATATTTTAACTGTAGGTATCCCCTATTAGTAGAGGGCCTGCCCCTCAGCTAGTTTTTCTTTCTTGACCCATAAATAAAGTTTCTATCTATCTAATAATATTTTTTTAGCGAATGTTTTTCTTCCCGAGGCCTAAAATGGGCAAAAATCATGCGAAATTAGAGTTATATTCAGTAACTGGTACATTTTAAAATAAAGTTGGCTACTAAAATATAATGAAACTTCATATTTTTACTATCTTTCCTCTATAATTTTAACTGATTAGTTCGCGATTTGGTCTACAAGAGATTTTTCAAGAAAGTTTCATAGTTGTTGACTCCAAATCCCTTAATCAACCGTCAAAATTTAGCACTTTTTCACGAGGTAAAAAAGCGGATTGGTACATGGCTTTGAACATCAAGGCTTGTTTAGTCTGAAAGAGCACTCTTTTTTCTTCAAATTAGCGAAATAAAATTTTTGGGTAAATGAAATCATGAGCGTTGACAAAGCGAAGCAAATGTAAATGTTACTCTAAAAACGGGCGAAAAAACGTGACCTCTGACCGAAGCACAACCAAATGCGAATTACGGTAGGCGCCAAACCTTTAATTATTCGGTAACTTCTCGAAACAATATTGGTCCGAAATGTGTATAGAGTTTTTGAAATAAAGCTGAGTTAAAGTATTAAGAGTCAAAAAGTCCACAAAGCGGTAAAAAATACAACAAAAGTCACGAGTATTAAATCTGTTACGTTTTCTGAATTTTATGCAGCGATTTATGCGATTTAACGAATTAACAATTTTTAATCCGGCGATACCCACCTAAGACTGTGTTAGTTTAAGAGTCCATTGAACCTTCTCAGAAGATTTCTCGGAAAGACCTCCAGAAGGAAATGAATAAAGAATTTGAACTTATAACTCTTTAAACTGTAACAATTTCACTTGCTGCCACGGCAAAACGAAAACAACTGTCGAACTGCCACAGGCAAACCAGCTTTCAGTGCAGTCTTTCAAAGCATGTCACGTCACGTAATTCTGCCCCGCGCATTGCGAAGGAGGGAAGAAATTCTTCCATGCTGTGCGCTAAAACATTTATGAAATAAAACTAGCTTTGGACTGTATCTTTTGTAACTAGTTAAACAAAAAGAATAACTTTTTCCCCTGTTTTTGCTCGAGGGGCGCTGTGCACTTCTTTTATTTTATCTGCTGTTTATAATGATTGTGTTTGAAGTTCAGAACGTGCATCTATAGCTGGCAATTGGTGTGTTCGAAGTTATACCGAATGCTGTAGAAAGGATATCAAAGGGCACCAAAGCAGTGGCGGATCCAGGGGGAGGGTCCGGGGGACCGCCCCCCCCCCTTCAGACCTGATACTTGTTTGAGGCTAAAATCCTTACAACGATAGGATTGTATATCACTGTTTAACTGGCTGAATTTTTTAATGAAACGCGTGTTGTATTTTGCCAACTAAAACTAAATTTCAGGGATATTCACAAATGTGATTGTCTTTGGGTACCCTCCTATGATCTGTTCGCCTCTGCTCCCAAAGCATTATTTTCCGCACCAACGGCGACCAGGCTTTCACAGACTGAGAAACACATAGTCGTCTCTGTCTTCTCAGTGACTGGTGGGAGGGGGTGTGAGGGAAAAGTAATTTGCCACAAAAAAGTTCAACAGTCCTTTCTGAACCAAAATTTGGACCTCCCCCCACCCCAATGAAAAATTCCTGGATCTGCCCCTGCAAAGATGTTACTGTGAGTTCGGAGCCAATCAAGGCTTATGCTGGCGCGTGCAAGTACATCAATTATTTTCGAGTTATATTAGAGGCTCACTTGTAGGACAAAAAAAGTATAATTTTATTTATGTAATATGAAAATTGTTGCCTATCATGTGTATCCTAGAGGAACAAGAGCTATATTTGTTGCTAGCCTTTCTAATCATTCGGTTTCCTTTGGTTCGGTGGTTCCTTGTGTTGAAACATCCGGACTAAAAGCCAACAAAAGGGAATGAGCTCTTCGGAAGCCAATGAAGTAGTGGCCGCATCCGGATCTCAAACTGAAAAGATTTGGATAAGTTGAAAGGACAAAATCGAAGGAACTGATCGGCGAAAAGAGAAAAGAAAGCCAGTACAAACAAAATTAAGAATATACATGATATCATCATGTTAATTTTTCACATTTCACTCCCGGGTTAGGCTATTTTTCGTAGATAAAAAGAAAACCTAAAATTTTTGGATCCAAAAATGTGATGAAAGAAGGAATCTGAAAAATTATCTCCTTCGTAATTCGTTAAATTGCATATAAAATTTTCGGGAGAATAATTCTGAATTCAAGTCTTAATCTAGGGGCGGTGCCTCGCGTGGGGCGTTAGTCCCGTTGCACCTACCCCTTTTGGGTTTTTGCTTCTTCTTTTTTTTTTTGTTGAGTTGTATTATAAATTTATAATTTATAATTTATTTACCCAATGAAGCTGTGGAAAAAAAAAATTCCCCTGGAATGGCCGAACACTGAGATACAAATTTTATAGCGCCGCGTAGAATGCATTTCTATAGACCTAAAAGTACTTTATGAAAAGCTAAAAAAGTGTTTTTCAGTGTATTTGAGAAAACCGTCGTTGCGTGCCCCTGTCTCGTTGCCTTCTCCTCTTAGCATTACACGATTTTATTTTTAGTACGAGTAAACTATAGATATTATCGAGAGCTTCGCTTTTAACCCTCCTGACTAAATTATGTATTAGCGCCGCTCAGAATGCAGTTTTAGATCGAAAGTACTCTGGACAGTTTTAAAATTGTTTTCAATGCATTTAGGGGAAATAGTCGTTGGGTCCCCTGAGTTTTGAAAATAATAATAATAAAAAAAGATATCGCGCACATAAATTTTACTTTACCATTTCTTCAGCTGTATCTTCTATTCAGCTGCATAGCCGAGGCCAGATTTTGCCTTTTTCCTTGGCGGAAAACCCCGTCCTCCCTCACCAGTTTTGACAACATATTGTGGAGTAGTTCTGGAAAGAACTGTTTATTTAATTAATCCAAGCAAATAGAAGAGGAACCTATGCAAGCGGCTGGAAGAACAATGTGACAGCAGCTGTGACAGTGAACATTAGGAGAATTCGATCTTGAAAACCAGGGCCGCCCTGTTGAAAAACAAAAAGCTTTTTGTTTTCTGGTCAAAATTAACGCAGCGGACCCTCGCTCAGTGTTGATTGACCTAAAAGCAATAGTTCCATCCCTCCTATAGCAAGTGCTGCATTGTCGCGCACACGCGGTCGCTAAGCTTGAATATTCAGGTCAGCGTTAGATCCCATCGGCCGTAGCCCCTTTCTCCCCTCAGAAAGATGATATGTTCGTGAAAGTGCACGTCTTCTCAATTTGAAAGAAAAAAAAAAATGATACGAAAGATAGTCAGACTCGAACCCACGACCCATATGGTCCAGTATACGATCAGTAGTTCATGTATGACACCATGAAATGTCCTGTGACCCCAGTGCCATGTTATGGCATGGCTGAAGCCCAGTGCCATGTAATTCGTAGGTACAGAAGTGTAGTAGCTGTAGTTAGTGTGGTAGCTGTAGTAAGTGTAGCAGCTAGCTGTGGTGGGTGTAGTAGCTGTAGTAAGTGTAGTAGCTGTAGTAGCTGTAGTAGCTGTAGTAGCTGTACTACCAAAATGTGTTGAAAACCTGCATTTAGATATTTGCAATAAAGAAGATGAACTTGATGAGCTATATGTTAAAGTTCATGAAGCAGAGGAAGATCTTGCTACAATGAGGCATAAACGATCTCTGATGAAAATATGCGTGAAAAAGTTGAAAGAAATGGATGACAACATAACTCTGGCTGATCTTCTTCATGTAATTTGTACTGATATCATGAATGACAACTATAAAGAGTATTTCAATGTAATCAAAAATACAAAGGTTGATGATATTGGTGAGACGAAAAAGGAGTTCTTTTAATCTAACCTATAGTAAGTGTGTTCAGATTAGTACCTGCATTTGCTATAATGGCCAAAACCATTCTTTGCTTCTGGCTATTTAAGACTAAATGATTTGAAGAGATATTTACAATGATGTGAATGCTACACGCGCTGTGATTGGTCGTTGCCCATGATCTATTAGAGTACAGATACATGGATGACGTCACGGGAAACTTGTTTTCTTTGTTTTGTTTAACATGGCACGCGGTTTTGAAAATGTTTGTGGGATCATTTCGGATTGAGGCAACTGAAAGCTTCGGAAAAAGTTTAGCAGGAGCTATTTACAAAGAAGAAAAATGGAGAAACGGAGACCAAAAAAGCTATTGACTACCTGACAAGGCCTAAACTACAAGAAATCTTCACAACAGTTGCCATCGTGTGTCTTCGCTACAAGAGACTCGCTGTTTTGCAAAATGTTTTCGCTATTATTCTTCTTTGAGCAAGAAAAGACGGTGAAAAAATTTTCGAAGAAACTGTACACAAGTAAGATAAAGAAGAAGCTAAGGTGAAAAGTTGGGTTTGGGACTTAAAAAATGCCTAAACTAGCACAAATCCTGAAAAGGTCAAGCGGTTCGAGGCAGGTATGTGTATCGGTCTTTTTCTTTTCTGATCATTGTATAAAACAAATAGTTTCCATGTTGCCGTGGGTCTGTTCAGTAATAGATCACAGAGGACGTCAAAATGTGGTAAAAACAACAGTGACACACTCGCCTGCGGCTCGTGTGCCACTTCTTTGTTTTTACGACATTTTGACGTCATCTGTGATCTATTACTGAACAGACGCACGGCAACATGGAATCTATTTGTTAAATATATTATAGTAATGGCAATGATACAAAAAACATTTGTCAATGATGAATTAGAAATTGAATTGACTTCACATGTTGATGACAAACAGAATATCTGGTTCAAGGGAAAAGATATTGCTCAAATCCTTGGTTATCATGATACAGATGATGCTCTGAGAAGACATGTATCAGACAAATATAAAAAAACGCCCCTCAGAATTACCCGGTGAAACGCTGGGGTATTCCTAAGGCCATTTTTATAACCGAACCTGGCTTTTATGAACTGGTTTTCAAGTTACAAATTGCTGAAAAATTCCGAGACTAATTATTTGAAAAAGTGCTCCCATCCATCAAAAAATATGGGCAGTACAAGCTGTTTGACAACATGTTTAAAGTAGAAAATGAAACCGACTTGCATTACAAAGTAGTGCAGTGCATCAGGCGTTTTTATCTTGAGGCTATCATTATTGCCGGGCTCGGTGAAAATCAAGATACATCAACCAAGAGAATCAACTCATGGAAAAAAGGTTGTATTAAAGGACAGCCTGACATCATTGTTGCAAATTAACAGAAAGCTTCAGAAACTACAGGCCTGTAACCGTTCTGCCCTGTTTTAATAGTATCTTTGAAAAGCTGCTCTCCATCCAGTTGCAAGAATTCTATCACGGGTTATTATCGGACTATATCTCAGAATATAGACGACCCAGCGTATGCAGTCCGAAGTGTGGAAGGCAAATATCTGGTATACAGAGAACGGAATGATTGTCAACCCTGGCAAGCACCATGCCATGGTTCTGGGGTTTACTGATCACCAGTTCTCTTTTACCACTAAGGACTCGCTTGACCTCCTGGGAATGACTATCGATAGTCAATTGAATTTCGATAAACAAGTCTCGCTTATTTATAAAAAAAGTCAACAATCAACTGAATGTTTGATAAGATTCTGTAAGTTTCTTAACACTTCCACCATGTTAAAATTGTATAATGCCTTTGTTCTGCCACATTTTCAGGATTGTTCTGTAGTATGGCACTTCTGTAGCTTTAGGAACAGCGAGAAACTTGAGTCATTCAATAAGCGTGCACTGCGTGTGGTTTTTAATGACATGGAATCAACATACAGTCAGCTATTAGATAAAGCAGCAGCTACACAACTTTACAATCTGAGAGTACAAAATATGTTAATCACGATTCATAAATGTATCCATATCAACTTTTGCCCTGCGTATCGTAAGGACGTATTAACGTTGCGCTCAACGGCCTACTCTCTTAGAGGAACTGATATATTGTCGTTGTGTAGACCTGCTTCCTCTTCTTATGATCTTCACTCTTTTAAGTATTTTGCCTGTAAAACTTGGAAGTCTCTGCCTAAGAACATTAGAACGGGGTCCATTCCGGCTGGTTTTAAACGTCTAATACAAACCATCTCTTTTCATAGCACTTAGCATTAATAGATATATAATTAGTACTTAGTAATGTTATTTTATTATTTGAAAACCTTTCTTCCTTTTTCTTTTCTCGAAGCGGTTGCTTTTTAGCTACCCTGTAAATTCGAGATAAAATAAAGTCATGTATGTATGTATGAGTATACTGGCCTCTGCATTGAATTTAAGATCCCCACAAATAATTATCAGATTAGCGAAGCTCAAAGAGAAATGAAAAGACGGTATCATCAAAATAATTACAGATTTTTAATAAGCAACGATTATACCTATCTTTCACCGGCGAAAAATGTCTGCGCATGCTCTACTAAAAATGACACGTCATCTATTTCGGGCAATGTCATTGGCTCCGAGGCAAAAATACCCGCGAAATGTTGTTGAGATGAAAGAAGCGATGGCAGCTTTTTCTTGCAGTGACAGCGTTGCAATTTCCTGCTACTGTAAGAGATCAAAAATCATTTTGGTCGAAGTTTTGACGGAAGTGTGTTCTCTAGAGAATATAGCGTCCTGGAACTGGCGAAAAATCGCAGTGGCATGGTCTTATTCAGTGTTGGTGACGTTGAGATCTGTACAGCCCCCGAAATGATCCCGACCCCGAAATGATCCCCAACCCTTAAGTGATCCCCAAATCGACCCCGAAATGATACCGACCCCGAAATGATCCCCAAATCGACCCCGAAATGATCCCCAACCCTTAAGTGATCCCCGAATCGACCTCGAAATGATACCGACCCCGAAATGATCCCCTTTTCTCTTCACGTCGACCCCGAAATGATCCCCAATTAATTCTTGGAATGGAACTTGTATTCTGTCACGGAATTATTACAAATCTGTTGCAGCGTTTACGTTCTTAAATCGCGTTTAACATTTCGCTACAAATTGAAAACGTTACAGTCAAGAACAGTATTTTTCCTTCTTCCCTTCCCATGAGACCCCGCGCGCGCCTCAACCTAATCCCCAATCGTCTCTCATCCCAAAAACATTTAAATAGCGACTGGGTACGAGTCTGAGTCAAGAAGACTTTAGCAGCGACTGACCAGACAAAGTGAAATAGAGTTTAGTTGCGATATTTCGACTGGCCTATACCATCCTTCATCAGGTTCATTGAGATATCACAAATTCACAGAAATATATATGAAGTAAAATTATGACCGGAAATTACATAATATGACGTGGTATGGTGGCTACTTTAAAAGACAAGATAATAATAATAATCACCTAAGTAATAATTTTTAAAAATGTTATGTTTCTTGATATTATCAGTTGCAGTTCATGGTGTTCCTAAAAATATACTAGACTTTGTAATAAAGGGTTAAATTAACTGCAAAAACCGTGGACGAAGATCCTGCTAGTCAGTAAACGTTGGATCGCTAGAAAAGAGATCAAATCAGCCAAAATATAAAGAACCAAGAACGAGAAGTCCAAAGACTACTGCAAAGCTGATTTAAAACAACGTGTTGCGGGGTGTTCTAGGGTGTTCCGGGCAGAGGGGCATACCTCTGGATTTCAAGTGACAAGGATGATCGAAGGATTTTTTTTATTGACAACAAATTAAAAGTAAGACCAATACACGAAGTTTGCGTTGAGTTGAAATTGGCATTTGCATTGGAAGGGAGTCATCGAACGTGTTAAATAAAATTTGCTTGTTTGAAAGTTGTACGTTCTCTTTATGATATTCATTAAACCACCTTAAAGTTTGGAAAAGAATTCCTTTGACTCTTGATACTATAAAAAGGTGTGTTCAACTGAATCTGAATTAAGGCAGAATGGACATTTTTCATCAGAGGCTAATTTATGTTTCAGTAGTTCTTTCTTTGTCGTGATTATTCTGTGCACGACCTTAAAATTAAAGTGAATTGTCTAAGCTTATTATCTTTCGAGGACTTGTATATGTTCAAAAAACAATCACCCAAATCAAGAAGTTCTGAAAAGCGTTTTTTCCAAGCCCTTACTGCGGAGGGTTCTGAAACAAGTTTCTCGATGAACAGACTGTAATAATTTTTACAGCGGAATTTGGTTAAGACTATTGTTCTATCTTCTATTAATTTGACAGTACTCTGAAGTTGCTCCGAGTAGATCAGGAACCGTGGAACCAAATGCCTTTCGTTTCAAATCCGGTGGAATGGCAGCAATTAATTGAAAATAGTGCAAATAGTTAGCTTTAATTTCAAATTTGTTTTAAAATTCTTCGAATGTTAGAAATTTACGATTTGAGTTCATTAAATCGCTAATGTAAGTAACACCCTGATCAAACCATTGTTTCCAGAAGACACTATTTCTTTCTATCGTAATTCTCCTGTTATTCCAAAGAATGAGGTCATTGTTTTTATCGTATTCTAAGAATTTCTTTAGTTTTTGGAAATAATCTAATAACTCACGGTAGAATAAAGGTAGATTGTTGTCAAGAATTGCGGTATTCTAGTTGCAATATAGAAGGAAGGGCAGGCCGCCATATTTGTCGAAATAGGAACGATACCGGGTCGGGTGATCTAGCGACTGAAAAAAAAGTTCTATGCTTGATTGAATATATTGCTTTTCTATGAAAGATCAGCTTACTTTAATTCATAGAACATGTGAACAGAACTTTCCAGTAACATACATACACCAATGATGAGTTTGTTTCCCAAAGCATGGACCGCACCTACCCGCATCAGTCATGAAAAGCAATATTATAATGAAAATTAAATTGAATTATTATTCATTCAAAATATTTCCCAATTCTGATTTGCTAAAAGCACACGGATAATTCACTATTACCAGTTACTGATAACCAAATTTGGAAGAATTTTGTGTTTAACGAGGAAATGACGTCAAAAATGCAGCCTTCTACAGGTTAATGCACCGTTAACCGAGAAGACCTGGGGACGAGATTGAGTCAGTTTTTGTTGTAAAAAATAAAATGACAGACACTTCACTCGTTTCAAGAGTAAGAACTACAGCTGAAACTAGGCGAAATAATGGCTAAAAACATAGCAAAAACAGCAAGACAACTCGGAGGGCGACTGCTATTTGGAGAATATTTGCGGAGCTGGACAAACCTAAACGTAAAGTATCGAAGATAAACTTAACATCGATGTAGTTAAGGTTGTTTTAGCTATGTTTTTAAACTAGGAATTATTTTGAATGAATAATAAAACAATTATTGAATTCGGCTTTGGTATCATATGAAGAATTATGGAGGATCTCGGAGGGTGTTATCCGCCTCGGCCTACAGCCTCGACGGATAACACCCTCCTCGATCGCGATAATTCTTCATAAGATACTCAGCCTCGTTCATTAATCAAATGAGTCACGAATTACGAATAGGTTTTCAGTGTAAGGGCTCGTGTAAGGGCCCTTACAAGCTGACACTCACACATAAAAGGAGCCTGGGCCCAAGTATTCGGAGAGAGTTAGAGCTGATCATAAAATGTGTGACTTCATCGTTTCTCGATAAACATTACTTCTTTTCACCCTGTTGCAAGGTTAGTTTAAAGTGTGGCTAACGTGCCTGACGGTACTCTTAACAGTTAAGTTAAGTCTGCCGGTTTTTTCGACGTTTCCATAAGTCGTTTCGATTCGTAAACAAGAAAAACATATCGTTTTCATTTTTTATCTAATTTCAAAGATCAAGCCACGATGCGAGAGAAATAGTGCCCGGTGCCTCTCGCGACACTGGTCGGCATCACACTTCGGGAACTTCTTAAGTTGCATGGCCCGAACCTTAGTTTATATGCGTTTTGGTTATGTTATGTTTTTGAATCGCGTTTTTTGGGCAGTAACGGTTGAGCCGATTTCTATGATTTCTGGCTTCCTTAATAAAGAATAGTTAAACGTTAAGAAAATGTGATTTATTTTCTTGTAGGTATAAAAACGTTTGAGATATCGGCGTATGTTTAAAACCGCATTTTTACAAAAAATGACAATAACTTTGAAACCCTAAGATAGGTTTTTCTCTAACTTCAGCAAATAAGCTTCACAGCCCTTTTGTTTTAGATCTGGAAGTTTGAAGTCAATCGTGACCGTAGAGCTTGCCGCACAAATAGCTGGTCAAATTTAGCCTGAAGATGCAACGCTAGCTAACACATTTGTGAAAGCTGACGCAGAAATAGAGAAAAAACTGCCAACGGTCTATCTCCTATCTGCAAGAGTATCTTGCCCAAAGCTTCAGTTGCAAGAAACTGAGTAATGAGAAACCCAAGGTGAATACAGTTCGTAATACAAGAAGAACAACTTTATGCTAAATGCGGGGCAAGATTAAAGAACTTCCATTCTTTAAACTTACTTTCTGTGTATTTGTCCCTCTCTTCTCGAAACCTATCTTAACAAGGTAAAATATATATAGCATCTACGAAAAACTCTTAAGAGTTTTTAGCGTCGCAGGTTTCCATTATGGGGAGAAATAAAGTCAACAACTTCAGTACCTTCTAACCATCCATTTTTCAGCTGCGCTTAACGCCCTTGTATTTGGTAATTTATTCAGGCTTTTTAGACTTGACATCAAATTCGCACGGGATATTCAATCACATCTTCAATACTGGCAAAAACCCTATTCGCTGGATCAAGTTTTGGCCTCATTCAGTACCCATATACAAAAAGGATGATCAATGTAAAGTAGAAAACTACCAGGATACTCCTTAATAACAGATTGTACTCCTACATGATCGAAAAAGGAATTTTAAAAGCAGAACGGGCGGCTTCTGACAAATGCATGGCACAGTTGATTGCATCTTTTAGTTCAAAAACGTTTAAGGGAGTTTCTTAGAAGCATTGACTTTTATACTCGAACGATAAATCGGCAGTCAAAATCGACAATTCTTTTCTTGCCCCTCCGGGGTAATGTAAGGTCGCATGTTGTCACCCATTCTCTTTAACTTTTAACTAAGTGATCTACCCAACCTACTGAATTCTACAGCGAGTTCAGAGGACATAGCTCAAGGAGAAAAATCTAATTGCCTCTTACATCCTGCATGACGACCTACAATACTGATGTTTTCTAGATCAGCAAAAGTGACTGTCCTGCGAATATTTTGAATAAACTGGAATTATTCTGTGATTTTGCTGATTTAGATGCCAACTTGGATAAAACAAAAGTTATGATTTTTAATAACTGTAGCACACAAATTCTTAAACAGCTATTTAGAAAACTTCAAATCATACAAATACCTCGGACAAATATTGAGCCAATACGGAAATGTTAATCTCGCTTGCCAGGAGCCGGAAAAATTTGCAACCAATGCTCTGTATAAGTTCCGAAAAGAGATGGGAGACCGCTATAGAGAAAATGTTAAAAACGTAAATTAACGATAAAGTTATTTGACACACTTGTATCCCCGAAACTTTTCTATGGAAACGAAATATAGGGCAAGGACTGCAACGGAAAAATAGATAAGGATCCCTCAAACTGTAGTGCAGAACAAATTCTTAAAATGGCTACTGGGTGTAAATACATACTGTAATAATAATGCGTGCAGTGTGGAGACGGGAAGGTTCCCAATTAAAATTGACGCCCAGTGTAGGAATTTAAGGTTATGGCTATCTCTGATAAAGAAAGAGAATAAATTATCGCAAATAACAAACGGCGATATGAAATGGAATGAAAATAAAGGTTTCTGGAGCAAAAAAATCAGAAGCACCTTAAGACTGATCTGATATATAGGGCTAGGAGAATTTTGGATATAAGCACATTATATATGGACTCAAAATTAATCGTAGGCATAACAAGGCAAAGGTTTAATTAAGGATATAGAATTACAACAATGGATGAGTGAAATGAATAACGACATACTTAGAGGAGATGCTGACCATAATAACAAAATGAGCCGCCAAAGAATGACGTGAACAAAAAATTGCGATTTTCATAAGCAACCACAAACTCGCCATAGAAACTCGAAACCGCGGGGCTATACTTAAGACCTTAAGGTGATGTTACACGAAACTATTCGCAACGACGATTTTTAACGCAACACAGCGTTGCAATATTGCTGCGACATTGTTTCGAATTGTTACAACATTCTCCAACATTGCAAAGCAGAGTTGCACTAGAAATTGTCGTTGCGAATCGTCCCGTGTAACATCACCTTAATAGGGACTTTAAGAACCGACAACACGGTGGTCTGGAAAACGCGAGGACCGAGAGTGGGGCTGGGGCGAGCACCGCGTACTAAGCGCGGGAAATATGTAGTTAAGATTAAGAACGCGATCATTTAGACTAGTCATTGTCTGGAAAACAGTAAAACGCTTTTCACCTTTCCCTACAAGAATGACTCAAAACTCATTTAAGACTTTACAGGAAGCTTTGTTCCTTAGTCTGGAAGAAAAGCTAATAGATGACGAAGAATTTGCCGTGCTGTATGAAGAATTCACTCCACAAAACCTTCCGTTTCGCCACTGGGATTACGAAAAATTTTGCCTCGAAAACAAAGACCCCGCAGAGTGTAAGGCAGACTTCAGATTTCAAAAGAGTGACATCTCATTGCTGGTGGATGTTTTACAGATGCCTGATACCTTCACATGTCCGAATGGTACCGTTTGTGATTCAACAGAAGGACTGTGTGTTATACTAAAGCGCTTTAGCTATCCATGTAGGTTGTCTGATATGATTTCTACTTTTGGTCGATCAGTGCCCGAGCTCAGCATGATTAGCAATGAAGTCACTGAATGGATGTATAATGTTCATGGCCATAGGATTACTGAATGGAATCATTTCATTATGTCTCCTAACCTACTGCAAACTTATTCTGAAGCAATTCATGTCAAAGGTGCCGCCTTGGAAAACTGTTTCGGCTTTGTTGATGGAACGGTTCGTCCCATATCAAAACCAGGAGTCAATAAGAGAGCTGTTTACAATGGCCACAAGCGCGTTCACGCCCTTAAATTTCAATCCTTGGCCCTACCAAATGATTGATTGGCCATCTGTTTGGACCAGTAGGTAAGGGTATATTCATTCATTTTTTATAGTGGGATAGTACCGTAGCTGTTTTTACTTGGAGAGACATTTTTATCACTTATGTGAACTTAAAAGTTAGATTGATTTCTTTTCTCATAATGTTAATCTGATGTTTCTTGATGACTCCCTCCTGGTCTCTCAAATCAGAGGTATTTTCAGTAGCCCCCACTTTCAATTGTTATTAGAGGAAATGGTTGTCCCGTCACCACAGACAAATAGTTCATAAATTCTGACTTATAGGCCATAAGTACCTGGACTGTAAGAATAATAGCCAGCCAATCCTATGTTGTTTTTGGCCTACTATTACTAAGCTAATCAATGGTCTATATAGGTAACAGTTTGTCAGCCAGCCAATGTGTGACT
>CALNXK010000181.1:385000-432500 GCA_942486035.1 Porites lobata | reverse complement strand
GCGGTGCCGTGAAGTGTGTGTTTTCCATCATGAGCATCCTCTGCAAAATCAACGTTGTCGATTGCGAAAAATACATGTCTATTTTTCACAAAGTTCTCGGGGAGGTACATTCCGCCATGTTGATTCATGCGCTCAAGAACACTTTGTTCTATTTGGGCTTCAATTCTAAGTAACCTGTTGTACTCAACACTCATTCCAAAACCATGAAGCATATTTACGATCTCTTTGCTTCTGATAGATTGTCGTAGAGCCAAGCCAACAGCCAGTTGTTGAGGCATGTCCCTAGAAGATTTGATTACTTTAGACTTAGTGTTGCTTTTTTGTCTGTCAGTCAGGAACATACTTATTGCAGTTTGTGCCAAGCTCATTGCTCGCTTGTGAATTTCGTTTGACTTGTTACTGGCGTTGATGTCAGTGCTTGGCCCACTTATCAGCCATCTACAAAATGAGTAAAGCTCCTGTGGTAGATGGTTGCTGTTTAAATCTTGAAATGATCCAGTAAAGACCCAGTTTTTGCACTGACTGATGGATCTTCTAAGGAATTTCGCAGCCTCAAATAGAGTTTTCATTTCCTGGTCACTAACATCAATACTACCCTCTGACTGCTGGATTGCAAAATCACGTGTACTCTTGATGGTGACTCTTTCGGACTCGTTGACTCTTTTGGGTCTGTGGAACTCGGCACCTTGTATTTCATTCTGGATGAGCTGTTTAAGTACCTTTCTTGTGCATGTTGGGTTTTCGACGTTATTTGCCTCTAAAATGCTTTCATATCCTTCCTGAAGTTTTGACATTGTCAAAATTGTTCCATTTCTCAATGTATTTTCAACCATGGTTAGAAACTCGATCTGAGCTGCGGCTTTACTTGCTCTACGACTAACTGGTTGATCGGTAGATACTGCAGGTGCTTGAGATTTCCCTCGACGTAGCACACTCGTTACATGATTAACCCAACACTTTCCATGATATTTAATATCAATAGCATGGGCATCACTAGGGTCGATTGCAGAGCTTAACTTTACTCGAAGTTTATCATTTGAAGACATTTCAATTGCAGCACGAAGAGATTCGCCAGCTGAAGATGTCAATACACTATGGAGACTTTGCCTATACCCAGCATCACCCTCACAAAAGAAGCAAACATTTTTATCATATGGAATAGTTTTTGACCGTGTTATTTGTTGACTGTCTTCCACTGTTATAGATGACTTTCTTCTCATCTCGTTTGGGCCTTCTAAATGCCTTTCATAACGCTCTTTGGCTCTTTTCAGCATCCCAGAATGTACTGTATTCTTATAGCAACTTCTGTGCCATGATGATTTTTCCTTTAGATTCTCCGGAGAGTAGAAGGATAGCTAGTCACGACTTCTTACATACTTTCGCTCACCATACGTGGCCCACTCCTGTATCGACTCCAATGTTTTTTCATGTGAATTCGGCTTTTCAACTAGATCTTCATCATTTTTTTCTTGACATATAATACATAAACTAAGATCTGCTTTTTGTTCTTTGTCAGGGTCAGGATCAGGGTCGATATCCATCAAAAAAACTCAAACGAAAAGACCATCGGTCTTCTCTATTTCAACTGCAAGTTAAAATGGCGGACCTGTATTTTGCTGCAAAAAACCGCTGACCACGAGAGCCACGTTTTCAAGCTTGTGGTTATTATTTCATCAAATTCTTAGTTTAAGAGCCAATAAGCTTAGAAAATAGTTATTATTTCATATGGCTTCATTTTATTGTATTGTTTTAGAACACAACACAAGAAAAACTGAGTTTATGAAAAATGTAATTTTTAAATCATTGATGAAAGGAGATATAGCCTCTTTTTCATGTTTTTAATCAAGTGACAAAGTGGTACAAGGTTTCAGTCTTTGACGTGAGAAAGTCTATGAAATGTTGCTTCTTCATTATAACTTACTTTTGTAGTGATATTTTGAGACAATTTACGAAAAAAGGGCACATTTTGGATTTAGCCTCGTTTTCATGCTTTAGGTCACGTGATTACAATTTCCAGCTAAAAGTGTGTGTAATGCTAGAGTAAAGCTATTCTTACAATTTGGTGATGAAATATTGACATATAAGAGGGAATAAAGACGATTTAAGATGTAGCCTCGTTTCCATGCTGATATTGTATGAGACGTGTTTTAATCCCCCGCGAATCGTGCCGGTGCGGGTCACAAAGTTGCCGACAACATACTTCATGTTCACTAACGTCCCCTCAACATATCTAGACCAGTGGCTTGCTTTAAGCATTAATTTCCCACGGGACTTAATTTTACGACACTTGCTCCCTGACTAACCTGTTGGTCACGCTCCACGTGCAATTTTTATGCTCTGATTGGTTAAAATTTGACAGGTGAGTTCATGCATAAAATTTATGCAGCATCTTGAAAGTTGTTTACTTTGACAGCTGAAGCTGACAGAGTTTTGAGTCAACTTGTGATGTTTTTAACTGTCTTTTTCCACTGGATGTAAAAAATGAAATACAGCTGCTATCAAGAGTATTCTCTTATTCATGGCTGGTTTGTTTATTGGGTTTTTCGTTGAGAAATGAGTCGCTTTTCAAAGCCGATAATCCGAGTTCAGATGGCATCGTTTTTGTTTTTCATCTTGCTGGATGCGTACGAGAATGAAGGCTCAAGCGATCCTTGCCTTACTTGATAGCTGTCGGAGCTGCATCTCGAAATATGGTAAGCCTGAGTAATTATTGTATTTATATCTAATTTCATGAAGTCCAGCGGCGCAGTTTATGAAGCTAGTTTATGCACGTTTGTATTAAGATTTGACTGAGATACTGATCTGACCTAGTATGAGGTTTGATATAAGCTTAAGCTTACAGAACTTTAAAAAGCCTTTAGTCGATATTAATTCACCGTAAATAGAAAGAAAAAACTTTCTGAAGAATATTTAGTTATAATTTTGGCTGTAGAAGGAAAGCTTTGAGCGATTTTCTTGTCGTGAGTTCATCTTTGAAAAAGGCAAACACCGGGAAACCGGCGGCTTAAGACATAAACTTAATCTTTAAGCTTACTAGTAAAGACTTGAGGATTCTTAGAGACACTTAAATACTCATTTGTTTTCGTGAATGAAAATTGTTGTCTCTGTAAATGTTCTACCGAATTATATTTCTTTATTGATTGTTGGTATTCTCAAAAGTGTAATTTTCATCGCTTTGCCGTTTGTTTTCAGGCGTTCATAAACATCGCTTGCAGGAGTACTCAAAATGCCGAGCGTATCAAACGCTTTTTAAGATTACACATCGTTATAAAACCATTAATAAAAAACAAATTCTTTATCACGTTGAAGCGTAACTCTTTTAAAATTTCTTCGCAAATTTGGCGCTTGTCAAAAGTTTGAACTGGCTGGCCGTATAGGTGATTTTGGACATTTTTTGAACGGTTTCGCTAATTAAAAGTCCACGCGTGCTTCGATGGTCCTGAGTATTGAAAAATTGTGAAATACTGCATTTTGTACCGAGGTCTGTATGATAAAAACAGCGCCTCATAGTACTCTTTCTCCTCAGATGTGGTGTATAAAAAAAAAAAAAAAGAATGGTTTGCACGCACCCAGATTTATTGGCAAGAATTTGTAAACTTGTCGAACGCAAAACATTCGGCCTGATTTATTTTCCAAGAATTTGTTTTCCACGCCTTATGTACTGTGATCAAGAGCCATTATTGCTCTTAAATGTGACCGAAGACTATTTTTTGGGTGTACATATAAGGCTATATCAACTCGATACAAGATTTGTTTCGCTCCAAAATCACTTAGCTTTTCCCTCAAAAGTCACATGAATGTGTACCCTGCGAGCAGAGGCTACATTTTCGCGGTATGAGCTGGCGTGCGAAAAGTAGCCTCTGCCGACAACCGTTCAAATCCGTCCAGAAAACTGGACGAATAAATTAAAGAAACGGGTTTTTTCTTGTTCTTGACCGGTTTAGAGCATTGCGTGAGTCTTGTGTCAGCGAATGAACGCTGACCATTACTGCGCCTTCATGCATTCCTTCGCGCCAAATTCTCGCATACGAACGCGGATCAACGTAGCTCGAACGTAGCAACAAAAACAACTTCAAACATCCCTGTTCATGTGTTTAAAAGAGCTTCGTCAACAACTTGAATAAGCTCTGTATTTTAAAGCTGTCGGAATACCAAAACAAGCTGCTGCCGGTGCTTCTTACGGGACCGTGTAAAGATCGTTAATTTATCATTATGGTAGTTCTTGTTTGCCAGGAAAAGAAAATGGATACTGCGGTGATTTTTGTTGTGTCGCCTCTCAATGCAAGGCTAAATGCACTGTTTTAAGACACAAATGGGAACCGGCATGTTCAAAAGAATCATCGATTAGTTTTCTTTTGGTGGAAAAAGTAGAAAAAAAGCTTTTGGCTGAACACTGATTCGCCCTCAAGGACTTCAACCTGGTTGGTTTCTTCACGGTGGAAAGCTTCTCCTGTTCTGAAAAGAAACCAAGGCGGCAAAGTTTTTAAAGAATTTTCAGGTACAACTTGCACATCAATGGTCAAGGAAGTTCCGTTTTTAAATGGAAATTTAAGTATTTATAGTTGTTTCATAGATGTTTTATACGACTTGAGACGGATTTTGGCGTTGACATTTGATGTCTTCGGCAGCTTTTACTTGCGTGAAATGATCCACAATCCAGTTAGTATTACGCGAATTGCTTTTAAGGATAAAATTATGGGTTGTCGAATAAAATTTTTCGATAAAGAATTTTTTTGACTACTGTTTTGTCTATGTTCATTCATAACATTAGTTTAAAACACAATCGTGAGACTACAGCATCCAATTTATTTCAAACATCACTTCTGCGTAGCGTTGTCGGCGAATTTTATTTTTCACTTTGAGCTCAACTATAAATAGGTAATATTAAAGCCGGAAAAATGTGCTTCTCGCAAAACAGACAGAACTTACTACAGTTGATAGCATAAAAATACTTTCCTAAAAAAGACGATCCGTGGAAATTTTGCGGCTAAAATAGTTAAAACCAGAAGGGACGAAGCAGAAAAACAAAACAGAAGCTCGAGGAGAGTAGTTCGCAGGTAGTTTTCGCAAGTTTGATTCCCGCGAAACTCACGCAGATTTGACGAACCAGTTGCTTGCGAATCGCGTGACGAATTTTGCGCATGCACGATAGAAAATTGAACGGTTGTCGGCAGAGGCTACTTTTCGCACGCCAGCTCATACCGCGAAAATGTAGCCTCTGCTCGCAGGGTAATGAATGTGCCCTTAAGTTAACTGATTTGTGGAATACAAAATTATTGTTTGATTTAAGTTATAAATTTATCAATGGGAGCTTCGCTTTTAGCTGTGGCTAAATCTATATATTAAAAAACCTGAAGAAATAATAATATGTCCAATTTGTAAACTAGAGTACTTCCAAGCGCCTGCTATGCATGGCTTCGGGGGGTGCACCTGTAAAGTTATTTGTTTGTAGTCCCACGTCTCATAGCAAAAAACGGTCTACAGTGTTTTACAGGCGGGCTCATTCAAAAGCTCTTTCAGGTGATATAACTATTGACGTCAACAAAACAACGAACAACAATTCAAACCATTTTGGTGAGGTCAGCAGTTAGGACTTTATGTCTCAAAAAAAAAAAAAAGAACCTGCTGTTACAAGAGCCCTTACGCCAAAAATCTATTCGTGATTCATGATCGGTATATCATTAATTGTTAATTAAATTAAATGTGAGAGAAAATTCTGTAGCAAATAGGCATTAGTCAAACCAAGATCATTCTCTCTTGGTTAGACGAAATGACTAAACTCAAACTCAACTCAACGTCGCAAGTCGATTAATTGCCAATCCCCGTGCGTCGTTTTTTATTAAAAGGTGGCCGCAGTAATTTAACTTTTGAGACGAATAAAAAGCGGTTAACAGTTTCTTGTTAGGTCGTAAGTGAGGGCTGGTAACACGCGAAAAGTTGCTCTGGGTTACAGTGACAAAGTATCGCAATGAAATTGCCAAATAGCTAAGAAATATTTAAAGACTAGTAAATTTTAAGTTCTTCAAGCAAAAGAAAGCTTCACACAACCTATCTGTTTTACTACAGGTTTACATAAGCCTATTTTCCCACGCAACGTATAAGAATGATTGTCTTAAAGCCTAGAAACCGCAAGTTTGCTAAGTCGGTTTTAAGGATGGTTTTCAAGTCACTTGATTGAAAGTTTCGTGAATCGTTTCAACATTAAATTTCGAGTTTAATGAGATACAAAGTAAAGTTACTTGAGATTTTGCTTAGGCCTTCACACACGCATTTTTGATTAAGTAAAACTTTGCAGCTCTTAAGTTTTAGTATAAAGACAACCTTTGAAAGATGGTATGACCATTTTATCGGTGGAAAGATCACAGCTACAGCTTTGTCTAAGGAAGAAACACTTTACAAAATTGGTCTACTCACCTTCACTGCCATTTCGAGATTACCAGGCTGAAAAACTTTTGACGTAGAACGATACTGTTTTAGCCTTGAGCGAACGCGACGAACACAAATCAGCTTGTCAAATGCTTCAAGGCGCCGAACCGTCTCGCTTACTTGGCACGTGAGTATTTGTTCAACGCTCGGGGGGCGGGCGGGGGGGGCGTGGCGGGGAAGGAGGGCACTGAAGGGGAGTTTGGAGGGTGTAGGTCATGTGCGTTGGTAAATGTCGTGGGAAACAAACAAATAATAAAAAAAAAGGTTTAAAATTAAACTAATTTAAAATTCATGAAACGAAAATCTCCTCGTACTCACCTGTCTCATTCCTTTTTCCCGCGGTCAGCGAAGAAAAATAAGGGAATCATTCTGGACCCTTATATATTTTGATATATAGATTTCGCCAGGGCTAAAAGCGTAGCTCTAGTAAATGAATTTATAATTTAAATCAAACTGGGGAGATCCATATGACGTGTAAGGGTGGGGCTGTAGCATGACTTTTGTTCGTTTCTTCTTGATCCTATATGGAAGACTTGTGTATGAAACAGTTTTGGAGCGTTTTCCCCGATGAGTTTTTGGAGAATTTTACAGAAGTTTGAAGTACCTTATTCGTACTAACTTTCGCGATTTGTAAAAAATCGCGAAATTAAAGACTCGCTAAAATTAGGATACGCGAAAATTAAACACGCGAAATTTAATACACTTCTATAATTGCTTTAATCAATGATTAACTGCGTTCACAGCTACATGGTAATTGTCATCAGTCTATTTATCATCTACTTCAGCACTTTCTTCATCCGAATCACTCATTTCTTCTTCTCGTACATGTAGCTCTTTTAAAACATCTTTCGTGCAGTCATCAAAATTATATTTTTACAATTTTTACAATTGACTTTTATTAGTACAATATTGCAGTAGCATCTGATTGATTTGCAGTATTTGCTTGTTTTGTCTGATTATCAACGCTATTTCTTTTACGTAATTGCAAATCATGATTGTAAATCAATCGTTATTTAAGTGATCAATCAATAAAAAAACGGTTTTCTAAGTCTGTCTTTTGTCAATTTTCGCGAAATTAAATGCCCTAAATTTATCATTTTTTGCAAAATCGCGAAAATTAATGCTCGCGAAATATTCGTGTTCCAAATTCGCGAAATTAAGTGCCCGCGAAAATTAGTACGAATAAGGTATGTGCGAAACTTTCCTTGGTCAATGTCAGGGGGGGGGGGTGATGAACTCGTCAATCGCTCCTATGGGGATCGCGCGGCGGATGATCTTGGCCATCGTGACGTCACGAGAAATTTATCCCGGGAACTTTGAATGGATTCAGCGAGCGAAATTGTTTCGTGGTTTCAAGAGGTAAAAGTCGAGACGTTGCGATGAAACGATCGAAGGTATGTGTTTATCTATTAATGCTATATAGTAAAATTGCAATATATTCTAGGAAAGAGCATTTCCATCGTAAAAAATCAAGAACTTCCCGAGATCGACCAGATGGTACAACTCATACCGGCGCGTCTTTAGAGACGCATAACTAAAGAGCCCAGCAGAATTTAGTCTCGAGAAAAACAAATGACATTAATATGGTATAGGTCTCTCAATTAGTGATAGAAGTGAGTCATCTAATAAGTTAGCAAAAATGATCAGTGGGATAAAAGTCGCAAACCTCAGGGATGTTTACAAAAATTGCGAAAATGGCGTGGACAGGTCACGAAACATAGCGTCATGATGTTCATACTACACTATCAAATTGTGTAAACAATTCATTAAAACTAAACAAATGTAAGAAGCAAGTGTTTTTTTATAGAATATGGGCTATAATCTTCAAGGGTTTTGAAAGGATTTCCTGTTTGAGTCAAACGTATCAAAATGTTAATAAAGCGTATTGAATCAAATCGTCGGGCGATAACCAAGGATATTATTATAGCTTATTGTATTGCAACTTTTCACTATAAATTACGATCATTTTGTCGAAACATTCATTGCTCATGATGGAGATAAGTTCACATTGCCTTTCTCTTTGCTTCTTCGCCCCACAAACAAGGGAAAACATGGTTTTTATCCTGTACATAGTCAAACAGAATCTATCACTGGGGTAAAGTGCCGTGAGCTAAACTTTTTGATCAACATCAACATTTTTAGGGCTTTATGCAGAGAGTCCAGGAGGAGAATCCGCAGAAAGGATGGGTATGTAGCTTTGCCTTAATCTCTTTACAGAGTTAATAGAAAAAAACTAGAAAAAAGCCAAGAAAACGGACACTGGTAAGCGTTTCAATGGTGTAACATTGAAAATGTGTTTCCTCGGGCGTCCGCATCTTAAAAATGAGGTGGGGGAAAAAACTTCTAAGGATATAAAAAATTGCAGGATTTTAATGCGATGAATATCATCATCCTTCTCACACTTTTACAATATAAAAAGAGACTTCTTTAAAGATACATTTTTTTCGGTTTTCCTTTTTGTGTAGTTCAATAAAGACACCAAAGTTCAAGAACGACCATATAGTTCAATAACTACACGAGTTCGAAAATGACACGAGTATCAATGTATGTTTATTAGGTAATGTCAAGGCAGGGGATCTACTGGGAGTGGGAGTGCAGGGGCATCACTTTAATTTTCAATCATTGATGCTTTTTAACTTACTTGGACTCCATGCTATTGTCAGTTACATCAAGTGACACTGTCCAGTTCCAACAGTCTTCGGGGCCTGCTCGTACAGTTTTATCACCCAGCTTGTACAGTTTTATCTCCCAGCTGATGTAGCTTTGTGGTAATTTCTCAGTAGGCATAACTTAGTAAAGACCCAATCATTCCATGACTATAGGTGGTCCATTATAATAGCTCTAAAGCCCCTCTTTAAAATTTGCTGTTGTACTGCCTCTGCTGATATATTTCACATAGCCTTGCCTTTTAGCTATTGGTTTCAGATTAGAAATCAGTCTTTGGATTATCCTGAGAGGTTGCTTGAAGTTACAAAAATTTATAATTCAAGGGAGACATTTTTTTTACCATTGCTTGTTAATGTGAAGTTTAGGGAGTAGGTGAGGAAAACCATTATAACATCTGATTTAAGAGATGCTTAACAAATAATTAGGGATTTTAAGTGATAATATTGCCTTTATTTATTTTGTTTTGACTTTTGTATATATAAATAATCTCTTTTTATCTGACTGATTTTATAATTAGGTGCTTCCTTAGTTGGGAATACTCTGTAGATGATGAGAAAAAACAAGCAGTGTATGATGGAGGAGGTGCTGCTTACTGGATGTCTGTAAAGATCTAGTATAATAGATTCCACGAAGAGAGTCGTGCGGTGTGGGAAGTGGAGGATGTTAGATGGAGTGGATTCCATGGAGCAAGAAGAGACCATACAGGATACAAGAAATTAGAAGAACCAGTTTCCTTTTATTTTTTACATACTGAACAAATGTGTTTTCTTTCTTGCATAACCGGTCTGACTTCGACTTGTTTACATTTAAAAACTTTGCACATTGATTTTGATTAAAAGAAACGGTTTGTTATCAATAAAATTTTCTTACACTGGTGTTTTTCATTTAATTCTTCTTTAATTTTTGGTCTCTTCTAGAATCTGGTTAGCCAAGCAGTCTAGCTGCCCTGCCATTCGTTGCAGTTGGGCAGCTACCCGCTTCGCCTCTATTACTGTGTTTTTAATTTCTTTTGCTTTTTGTTTTAACCTTTCTTCTTTTCTTTTCAACTCTTTCTCTTCTCTTTCAATTTCCTTTCTCCTCTCCTCAATCTCAGTGGCTGCCAGTCAGCTCTTTCCTTCCATTTCTTCTTCCAGGGATAGCTGTAAAAATGAGTAACCCACCTATAATAATCTGTCTATTATTGTTAACTTATCTTACCCCCATCTCTACGATAATAAAATATGATGAGCTCATCCTTTAAAACAAAAAGCATCCTATCTCAACAAACTGTTGAAAGCCTTGTTTCAACAGGTATGGGGAGGGGAGGTGAGGTAGGGTAAACGCAAATAAAAATAGCCATAGGGGAATGGGGCAGGTTTCGGAGAAAAGGCCTGTTTCCATAAGTGTTGACGTCATTATGGTACCATTCGGCTGAGCCCTATGTGCCTTTTTTAAGACGCCTTTTGCTTTCCCAGAAAACCATGAGATTGGGAGTCTTGCCCTATCAGCACTTGGCCGGTGTCACCAGGGGACTTCTGTAAATTATATAAATGAGTTACAGTACTTTCTCATTTCATTTTTGTTTGTATAAAGCTTGTTTCACTCATTTGATATCTTAAAATTTGAGGTACAATCTAGGTTTAATTAATTGCTCCGCACAAATAAAGATATTAATGCAAATGTATATCATATCTCTGGAAGTATTCCAAATGTTTCCGCCTTTTATTTGAATGGCACTTAGCTCCTCATACAGACCTGCCAACCCCTAATAAGGAAAATCTGTAGACTCATGAAAAAAAATCGGGAGATTCTACAAAAAGTAGTGAGATTGTATTTTTTCCCGATCAAAATTAAACTACTGGTACCCCTTTTCCATTAGTGGAATCAACTGTTTATTTTAATATAACCTTGCTTTAGTGTGGTCCCTTATGTAACAAATTAGATGCTGCTTTTTCTTTGATGACTTGAAGAGGCCAGAAAATAGGTTATCACTGTGACGAAACATACAGCAGAGTCATTTCTTTAGGCTAAGACAACTTCATGGCTAAAATAGTCAAAGCTTATCCCGGCACAAGAATTTCCGCACAAAATTTATGTTTTTATTCAACAAGGTAATATTTCAATTTAGAATATTTCCCAGAAAACCATGAGATTGGGAGTCTTGTCGTGAGACCGTGAAAAAAGTTAAAAAATCGTGAGACTCACTGCAGAATTGTGAGAGTTGGCAGGTCTGCCTCATAAGACATTTTCTATCGAAACCTGTATGTAGTAGGAAGAAACTTTGTATTAAGCGGGCACTACAGCATTCTCTGCGGTGTCCCCTTACATTATACAAGTTTCACTGTACATGTTTGACTCCATTCGCACTAACTATTGATATGGAACGATACGAAATTGCTTCATGCATAACAGATGTACATGTTTGGAGTTGTATGTAAATCTTATTAATTTTTTTTGCTATTTATGAAAACTTAATGTAAGCTTATAGGTGTTACAGAGAAATATCCTTTGCTTCAACAAGATGGTACAACCTTCAAGTGTTAAAAATATATATATTCCTGGTGTAATTATTATAGATACATAGTGTTGAGGGAAGTCTTTGGTTTACTTTTTCTTAAAACCGAAAAATAATTGACTTACATTGTGCCGAGGTAACCGAGTCGAGGTCATCTGTTTATATCAATATTAAGCGCACTCGAATGGACTGATCATTTTTACTGCTAATTTCTCCCATTAAACATCAAGGACAATGTTTTCCACTATTGCTGATCTACCCTTCTGCCAAGTTTCGAATTTCCACACCAAACCGATTTTCTAAGACATGCGATGTTAATATGCGATCATGCAAATTTCTGCGACAAATATTCCACTTGAAAAAATTGGCTTAACTGTTTGGACTGTTTACGAGGTAATTATCATCAGAATATAATACAATTAACTCTCCTTCTCGGAAAGAGCTGTTGCAACTATACTTTCCCTCTATCAGAAACTACTTTAAAATTTACTTATCCCGAAAAGACAGCTTGAATAGGTGATACTATTGGCATTATTGGAGATAACAGCAAAGTAATGAATACCATTGCATCAGCTTAGAGGCTACGCTGGCACACTCGAATGGACTGATCATTTTTTCTGCAAGTTTATCTCAATTAACTTCAGAGACAATGTTTTCCAATAGAAGTAACCCACCCTTACGCCAAGTTTCGATGTTCAACACCTCACCGATTTCGAGAAAATGCGATATTACTGTGCGAACATGCAAACTTTTGCGGCACATCATTCCACTCGAGGAAATTGACCGAAACTGTTTACAGCTCTCATACGCGTTATTTTTCGGATTAATGCACATTTCACTCACCTTTTCGGAAAGAGATGTTGGAACTGCACTATCCTACCGTGACAAAAACCATTTTGGAGCGTCAATATCCAGGAAAACCAACTTTAAAAGTAGCATTTCGAAATGACAACGGCGCCATTTTCGAAAACTCCTCGAAGTTGCGCGCTTCTCACTTCGTGACGTCACGATGGCCAAGATCGTCCGGACAAACAAACTACCAAGTTCACCACCCCCCCCCAATGTTCTTATGTTGGAGCGGTCATGTTGAAACGCAGACCATGCAGACTGCAGACTGTGCAGACTGAGTGTTAGTTCTTTTTTACTTGTACCTTAATTTTCTAGTAAAATTTTTCGCTGTGGCTATATGGCCGGTAACCGTTCAAGGTTTTCAAAACACTAAATGGTAGTTTGCTTGTCCTGACCTTGGCCATCGTGACGTCACGAAGAGAGAAGCGCGCAACTTCGAGGAGTTTTCGAAAATGGCGCCGTTGCTATTTCCAAATGCTACTTTTAAAGTTGGTTTTCCTGGATATTGACGCTCCAATTTGGTTTTTGTCACGATAGGATAGTGCAGTTCCAACATCTCTTTCCGAGAAGGTGAGTGAAATGTGCATTAATCCGAAAAATAACGCGTATGAGAGCTGTAAACAGTTTCGGTCAATTTCCTCGAGTGGAATAATGTGCCGCAAAAGTTTGCATGTTCGCACAGTAATATCGCATTTTCTCGAAATCGGTGAGGTGTTGAACATCAAAACGTGGCATGTGGGTAGGTTACTTCTATTGGAAAGCATTGTCTCTGAAGTTTATTGAGATAAAGTAGCAGAAAAAATGATCAGTCCATTCGAGTGTGCCAGCGTAGCCGCTAAGGTAGTCCGAGAACTGATCATGCAATTGAGTCTCACGATTTTTTAACTTTTCTTGCGGCCTCACAACAAGACTCCCAATCTCATGGTTTTCTGGGAAATATCATTCCAAAATGAAATATTACCTCGTTGAATAAAAACGCAAATTTTGTGGGTAAATTCTTGTCATTGTGCCTGGAGAATCTTTGACTACTTTAGCCATGAAGTTGTCTTAGCCCAAAGAAATGACTCAGTCTGCTTATGTTTCGTCCCAGTGATGACCTATTTTCTGGCCTCTTAATGTCATCAAAGAAAAAGCGGCATCTAATTTGTTACAAGAGGGACCACACTAAAGCAAGGTGATATTAAACTGATATTAAAAAAGCAGTTAATTCCCCTAATGGAAAATTGATCGGGAAAAAATAGAATCTCACTAATTTTTTGTAGAATCTTCCGATTTTTTTTCATGAGTCTCCAGATTTTCCTTTATCGGGGGTTGGCAGGTCTGTATGAGGAGCTAAATACCATTCAAATAAAAGGTGGAAACATTTGGAATACTCCCAGAGATATGATGATATACATTTGCATTAATATCTTTATTTGTGTGTATTAAACCTAGATTGCAGGAGATTGTACCTCAAATTTTAAGAGATCAAATGAGTAAAAGTACGTAGCCTTATATACAAACAAAAATGAAATGAGAAAGTACTGTAACTCATAATTTACAGAAGTCCCCTTTTGATACCAGCTAAGCGCTGATAATGCCATCCTGCTGAATTAAGATTAGACTTGACTTGAATAGAAAGCTAAATGAAACAAATATTTATGTCAGTGAAATGCCAATATATATTGTCTTTGTGATTTGCATTGGCGTGACATACATGTATAGCTGAAGCCATGAAACAGAAGAATATAACTGAAAGAACTTCAAAACTCTAAGTGAATAATAATTGAGTATTATGTTTGAATCTTCTTAGCTTCATCACTGATGTGAAAGAACAGTTCAGTTTATATTACCTTGATGTCAGTTTGTCTTGGACTCTCATTAAAATAAAAAATAATATTATTGGCTGGCTATCTAAAAGACAATACTGTCCTTTGGCTATTCTGAATGACTGGAATATGTATTTTAAGTCAACTCTCTCTCTCTGTCAGCAGCTTGTTCAGGTCAACAATTTTAAATTTGGTTTGTAAAACCTCAAAACAAATTCGTTAAATTCGATTCATTATTAATTTGATTGTTGAGAATTTTATTTCATCCATTTGAATGATATTTTTTGAAATAGCTGCATTAACCCTTGTACTGATGATCGTCATGTCAACATAGATGATTGCTCTTCTTTTTTGATAGCCAATCCTTACTGTTCTGACCTCAGTTACACACATTCACAAGGCTGCAAATAATTTTTTTTATAAGCAGGTCATTTGTCAGGTCAGAGACCAGGCAGACCAGACCTGGCCTGACAAGGAAACAGTCTGGTCGGACAAAAAAAATTCCAAGTGAAAGAGCAAAATTAAGAATTCAAGAAAACAACCTATTTCACTGCTTTAATTGCACAATATTAATCACAGACAGGAGCTTTAACAGTTGTATCAGTTCACTGATCAGTCTTTACTGACTTCGCACTTGAGTTGAAGCCGTTTTGTCGCGACCCTTTTTTTGTAGGCTTTCCTTCTTTTCAGATTTGGCCATCTTCTTTTCGCCCTGTCCCACTGCTTTGCTTTTCCTCGCCGAAACCTTGGTCAAGATGTTTCTTCAGAGATATTAAATCAGTTCGTGGGTCGCACTGTAACAGCAAAAAATCCATTTTTGCTGTCGAACTCGAACTGAAACTCAAACAATCGAGCAATAATATGATCACGCAAACAATCGACTCATATGCGACCACCGACACAATTTTCTCTCACACTCTCTGTTTTCCCGCACAATGTAACAAACAGCTATAATCGGATAGGCCGGGAAAAAACCGAGTCAGACATTTAGATCATGCAGATTTGTCACTGTTTTACAATTGAAACTGTAAACTTGGAACAGAAGTGAACGGAGATGCAATCGAGAATGACTACTTGTTGTTCATGTTTGACAAAAATGATTGTCTGTTTAGTTGGAGGCAATATTATTTCAAAGCCTCCTGAGTGCACTGAAGTGCTGTTTAGGTTAAAATAATACTTTGGAATCTTTTATAATCTTTTTGTCTTAGAAATCTGCAACATTGGGCCTCTTTATATACACATTATGTAAAGGACTGATTTGCAAATGCAATAAAGTCCGACAAAAACTTGCTGATTATTGCTCTGAATGGGTCTTATTAGTCAAAGGAACAAAATAAAATAAAATAAAATATTAATAAGAATATTAAACCTGAGTCGGGTTTCGTTTAATGAAGTTCATAAAGTTGGAGTCTTGATAGTTTTTCGGAAATGTGACATCACAGAAACCAGAGCGCCCGAACCAGCACGTCTACAATTCATCGCCAAGAACGTTAAGCCGAATTCTTTACCAGTACAATTAAACAAAAATTTAATTCTGATTTACTTTTCAATAACAGATTATTATTTTTTGATTGTCAATGTGTGTAGCGGAACAATGTTTTGCCACAAGCATCATTTAAGTATGATGATTAAAAGTTTAATTTGGATCAAAAGTGCCCGGTCAGAGTGACAGACCAGACTAATATTTCTCCGTTCAAAACGTCATATTTACCGGACAATTGTCCGATGACCGACTGTTATTTGCAGCCTTGCATTCAGAAAAGTCACAGGTTTTCGGAAATCTCCCATGACATAAATAGGTTTATCTTGTGTACTTAATTTCTCCGATGTTTCGTCAAAAGAAGTTTAAAATTGATCGGGGGAATTTTGCTGCCGATAGATGACTCCATAAAAAATGTTCATTTTCTTTAAAAATTGGATTTCAATCCATGGGGTGTAATGCCTGAAAAGCTTTTGTAGATGTTTTTTCAATAACATTGGCTGCTCCTCATGTAAATTCCAACACCTCCACACGATAAAGGTGTTGGAACATATTCAAATTCGTAAATTTGGGTTAAAGTTTAGGAAATCTGTGCTTGTTATATTTTTGTTTTGGTGACTCTACACTAAAATTATAATCAAGCCCATCTAGTAGGTGCACTTAAAGATTTTCTAGGTTAATCTTCAGGCTTCTAACGCTATTATGAAGTAGAGACAAGCAATCCTGATCATTATGCATGGTATTTTTAAACTTTGAGAAGCTATGAGGTGAAAAATTCTGGCAGCGGGCTGGCTGATTGCCAAGGTAACAATCAGAGTCTGTATTTAAACAAAACAGATCCAAATCATTAATACTAGAAAGTTTTTGAAGATGCTTTTTTGTTGGCAATTGGCTCTCCAAGCTGTTATTGAACTGACCATGGGTTCAAAACAATATCGACCATCACTGACTTAACTTTCCTTTTTTCCTGCTTGAGGACTCAGGCGTCACATGTTCTTCTTATTACTTGGGATTAATGTCAAATTGTTAAATAGAGAAGGACCAAAGAAGGCAAGAGAAGATAGAAAGTTGAGAGGGTGAAATTGGATGAGATAGGATTGGATAACGATATATGAAATGAGGATAGAATTGAAAATGAAAGGATAGGAGATTTCTTATGCATTAATCTTGCTTATTACTTGCTAATTCATTTTTTAGCATTGTAATGATGTTGATGAGGACCAACCAGGATATTCAGAGTAGATAATATAGGAGACATAAGAGCTCTGTTGACCATGACATTTAAGCTCCATTTTTGCTGGATGAACAAATGGAGTGAACCAGCCAGGACTCTCCCAAGATGATGACTGTGTTATGGATCCATATGCTCATGGGGATAATCCAGGAGGTAAGTTTTTTTGCTCTTTAACTAGTTTAAACATTCAATGTCATGAATTTTGGCAAAAAGTAGAACAAAGGGCATTATTCATGAAGATGTAGAAGGTTGTTGTCTTGCTTTTTTGGTGGATGGAGGGTCATGCTTGCTGATTGGTTGTTTCCTTTTATTAGAAGTCTTCTGGGGGCTTTTTTCAAATAGCAGTATGTGCATATAAGGTGGATCACTTACTTGGGGCCTTTTGCCAACATAGGCTGCTTGTCCATTGTTCTGAAGGTCGTTGTAATTATACCAACCCTTTTTAAATCCTGAATGAAGAACCCTTTTTTCACACCAAAAGTGGTTGTTATGGTGATAAATAATGGCAGTCAACTCATAAGTTTGATTTCCAAAGTTAAAGTCCAATTTTGCTGAACTTTTTGGCTGAACAGGCCTGTTTTCATCTTTGTCTAACTCCACTGGTAGAAAAAATGGGGCATTTAAGAGTTTAGAAGTGTACAGTAGATTTCCATTGCATATGTTTGTACCATTCTCATCCTTTTGAATGCAAAGATGTTGTGAAATGCTGTGTTTTCTATTAAGGTGTTTCTCAACAACATTTACTGGATCATAGGCTGAATTGGAGATGTCCATGATGTTGATACAGCTGTTGTGTAGGAAGTAGAGACTGTTGGTTGTGGTATGATTATGCTGATGGTGTGCATTTTTTGAGCATTGAATGGTCAGTGAATGTTTCATGAAAAGTGCATCCTTTTCTTTGCTCAACATTCCTTGTGATAGTGCATCAATTATCTGAGAAATTGATGCCATTTCTCCCAGACGAAAATTTCTGTGTCCATTTCTTGTGTTGTTTTGCAAGAAATTCCACAGTGTCATCTTTGATTTGTGAAATTGTCCTTGCATCCTCTTAAAATGATTGCTTCAAGGAGGGCATCCATAGTGGAACTGGATGGATTGAAGTCTGCGGTTGCTGGTGATATTTGCCTTATGAAAGAATGAAAAAAAGACTCCAGAAATGTGTCTGTGTGACAGGAGTTTGAAATTTGTCCTGAGCCATAAGTAAATGACTGGAATGATTGCAAGGGCTGCTGCTGTATGCTTATCCGTTGATGATGGCATTGCTTTAAATTGCATAACCCTTGATGTTTTCCACATCCCTTGCACTTCTGTTTAACAGGTTGCTCAGTTGACTTTGAAAAATGATTAAAACCAGGGTGTTGTGCAGCTTGTACTGTTCTATGCGACTGGACTCACCTTAATAGTTTGGAATTGTCAGTGATCTCTTTTGCAGTTTTCTTTAACATCTGGACATTTCCAGACATTAGTGTTGGTGGTCTGCCTTCAACTGCATCAGTCCAAAATGTTTTGAGATGTTGAAGAAGATTTTGAATAAACTGTTCATCTCTTTCAATAAGGTACACATGTTCTTTTTAGTGTCCAGCACACAAAATGACACTTGGTTGTATTTGTCACATACATTTCAAGTTGACACTGAGGAATATAGGTAATGGGGACTTTTCTATATGGGTAAGGATTTCCACCCATGTATGGACATTTGATCTCAACTACAATTTCACCATCCACAATGCCATTTGGAGAAACTCCAAGCCACGTGCAGCCCTTGTCATCTGAGACAACCCACAATCCTGTCTTTTTATACTCCTTGCATGAAATTGTACTCACATAATTATGTAGCAATAGCGTGGTCCTCACACATTGATCCCCATGACATTGCATCATTTAAACTTCTCCATTGTCCGCTCCACCGGTTCTAAGTTTCTTTGCATACTCCTCCATTGCCTTATTCCCTCCCCAACCTAAAGCACATACCAGCCTACTTCCATTTATTTTGCCTTTCCGTGAATTTCTCCATGCATCTGATCCTTGCCTATAGAACCTCTCTGGCTGATTGCTATCACATTTGGTTTGAATGTCCTGCACTATTTTTCAATCAGATTTTGTTGTAATTTCTGGTAATCTAAGTATTTGGATGGTGAGAGGGTCGTTGCTTGAATTATTGTTTTACTTTTCTTATGCATGTGGTTTTCTTTGTTGTGTTGGTATTGGTAGTTGGGCAGTCTACTTTTAAATGACCTGTCTGCCCACAAGAATAACACTTTTGTTGCGCAAGCCATGCAGAGTCATGTGAAGCCTTGTTTGGACATTGTCTTGCTCAATGGCCTTCCTCTTCACATCTAAAACACTTGTCATTGTGCTGAACCGAGTTTAAAATTGCATCTTTTTTTATGTGGCTGGTCCTCATTTCAAAGGCTTGCAGCATCTGGCGTATAGCACTTTTCTATTCCTCCTTTTTTGGGTTAAGTTGATCAATGGCAAGGAAGGTAATGCATCTTCGCTTGCAAAACGTCTTGCAAATTATTTGAAACATTTCTCTTGTCCCTTGATGATCTGGTTCACCTTTTTTGGGAGTTAAATTGACTTGGGCAAGAAGTTCTGTCCACAGTGATGCCAGTTCAGTATCTTGGGCTAGTTTGCTGCATGTATCATTAAGAGAGTTTTTGTACCATTTTCCAGGGATGAAAATGTTCATGTCTCAGCTTAAAGTTGAATGTTTTCAAAAAAAGAAGTAGGTGTTGTTCATTTTGCTTTTCTTTGAGAACTTTTACTAGCTTATGCCCATATCCAATGATGGTTTTTGGTGACTTGATATTGATATAGTCAAACACTTGATCCATTTGTCTGAGGAGTTGCTTTTCATCTTTAGCTGAATGAAAATCGTTCACCTTGTCACAATTTGTTACTTCATAATGTTGACTTGGGCTACATTTAGTTTCTGGTATCGTTCGTTCTTGAGCATGAAGGATCTTTTTTTTCTTTTAAGGGGAACAGATGTAAAGTTGGGTGTCACCACTGATGCATAAGAGCCAATAAATGCTTCTTTAGTGGCTTCTTGCTTCTCAGCTTTCACCAGCATATCTGTAGCTATGCTAGCATTTCCTTCCATGTATGCCTTCACTGTAAGTTCTCCACCAGAAATCCTACTTCGCTGTAGGCTAAAGTAGTTTTCCACATCATCTTGGTTAGTTGTTCAGGGAACAATAGCTATGTCTTGATGATTTATTTGCAAGTAGCTGACTAAGCCTATAAAACCACTGATAGAACGAATCAGGTCCTTGTATGTATGCTTTGAAATGAACTGTTTCCAGTGCTCTTTCAAGTTGTTCTTTTGGCCTTTTGATGAGTCTTGGATGTAATTAAGCCATCGTTTGTAGAACAAGAGTACTTGGAGGAGTTGGCGTAATGCATTTTTATCCAGTGAAATGCTGTTCATTATCTTGAAATACTGTGCTGCTTTTCTGATGTACTCTCTGGTCATTAGAGTTTATTGGAAACCAAACTTGCAATTTGACATGATGTCGTCAGCCACTTCATTACAACAGGTTTCAACTGCTCGTTTAACAGACATTTTATTTCTTGATGTTAAAAAGAGGTGCTTAAATGACATTTTGGTTAGACCACGTTCAGCAACATCCATGAGATGAAGTAAAGAAATGTCAAATCCTTCGTATGTAAGTTGGTGTTTCTGTGAGATAAGAAAATCTCTTAGTTTTTTTATCATATGAGGAGGATCGGACAACCAGAAGATTGGCTTATTATCGTTGTGGGGATTGTCTGCTGTCCAGTTCACAGGACCTTGTTGGTTAAAGAGGGCAGAACTATGAGTTGCCTCATCACACACTCCATAGAGAACTTGAACTGTCTTTTCTTTTCCTTTTCCAAACTTTGTTTGACTTAACTCGTGTATTGTTCTCCACACACATCCACTAAGTATTTTTGAATTTATCTTATTAAGTGGGAAGCTAGCAACAGGCCATGTAAAATCCCCTTCAATGGAAGACCAAAAAAACTGCAAGATGATTTTGGCGAGAGGTTTGGTTTCTTGAATGACTGGGCCTTCCTCATCAGAACAACAACTTTCCTCACTAGAAATGTCTGTCTCAGTAACTGAAATGCAAGTTTCACTGCTTTCATTGTTACATATGTTGGAACTGCTTTCCACGTCTTTTATTGCTTCAGTGAGACTGCCTGGAATATTGAAATCTTCAAACCCAATAAGTTCATTTGTCCGTGCACAAACTTTTATGCCTTTCTTTATGCCATGTTTCGACAGCGAGAGATGAGTTGCTGATGATCCAAGCTTGTCAATTTTGTGGGGGAATGTGCTGATGTGAGATCACGAGAAAAGACATCTTTTTTAGGTAATTTACGAATGCACTGTCTAAGAAGGTTATTACATGGTTCACATCTCAACTGTGTATTGCTTGAAGGCAATACCACTTTACACTTGCTTCCATTGAAATCAGTACTTCGTACAGTTTTGTTGATGGTGCTCATTTTCTGTTTTGGATTTTTCAGGGTATGGGATACATCTACATGAAACATTCTTTTTCCGTTTTGGTACTTGTTTTTATGGTTGTATTCTTCACATGCAGATACCCATTGTTCTTCAAAGACCCCATGACATATTGGTAGAACTTGAAGGCTGTTATATTGTGACAAGATTTCTTCAGTGAGACTTGTTAAGGAGATCTTTTTATGTGGGTGGACAAGATACTGGGTTTTTATAATTTGTCCAAGTGCTATTTGTTTAGCAATAACAGAATCTTTGAGGAAGTGAACTATTAATTTTTTGTTACTGGTAGCCAAGCCATTAATGAATGTCTTTTTCGAAAGAGAGAGGGTAGATTTCTTGTCGCCAAATCCCACGAAGAAGTCCTCTTCTTCTTTGGTGGCTTCCAAGATACTTTCAAGGACTTCCTCTGGTTTAATTTGATGTACCTTGCTTGCCTTGCCTTGGTTTTTGCTTTTTTCTTCATTCAATTTCCCTTCTAATAGCCCTCTTACCATTTCTTGCTGTCCTTCATATGCTTTCCTCTTCTTTATTAATTCAACAAATGGCCCTTTGCAGTCCATGCAGATGAAACATGTTGCAGAAGAAACATTGTCGCTTGTATACAAATATTCATTTTCAATAACCTTTGAATTCTGTGGAGAACATTCTGCAAAAAAGCAGCAAGATACTGCACAGTTAACAGATGTTCCATCATTTGGTAAGCCAATTAAATGTTGGTTGCAAGGGAAGGCTTGGGTGGTCTTCACTGACTTGCTGCATGATAAACAAGTCATGTTTGTGAGGGCATGTCTTGGCCCTGAAAACTTCTGGTGGCGGCGCTGATCCCTGTTGTAGTGCACATTACACACTTTAAGGGTTTCAACTTCAGTATTGTGAAGATGGACCCACTGATCATCAATTTCATAGAGACCTTTGAGACTCTTGATACACTTTGCTGCTGTCCCACATGTATTTTTGCACCCAGCAATGGCGCAACTTTGAGAAGACGTTCCTTTGAAAGAAAAGAAGTTTGCAGTCTTATTTAACTTCAAAAGAGAGACAGTAAAAATTGTTTTGTTCTCTTTCACAAAAGCACAACCATCATTGAAGTTTCAGTGCCGAGAAGATGAAACAAAAATAGATCTAAATAATAATCGTGCATTAAGTTGGGCTATATTACCATGAACTCTTGAAGCCACTATATTCTGATACCCTTCCTTCAGGAGTGTTAAATTTAGAGTAAAAGTATTTTCCCTCATCTGATCATTTCATTAATTCTCATAGAACTTTTCTTTTGTTTATTGATATTGATACTGTAGGGAAAAATGATATTTGTTACTATAGGACTTAAAGGCTCGAGATTTGTCCCCATAAATGTGCAGCTGTAACATAATAAAATATTACCAAGATCAAACAGTGGTTTTACATGTGACTGAATTAATTCTTTCTACGTAGCAACATTTTGTACTTTGTAGACCAGGTCCCAGTTGTTGAAACATGCATGGGGGATAAGTTTAGGGAAATAGAAAATATTGATAATGTATTCCACTGGAGAGGGATTTATCCAGTGAAGGGCACCTTTCGAATAATTTTCCCTGATGGGAATGGTCAAAAATTATATTGTAATTTTGTGCCCTTCCCCTTGATAATGTCAATATTGAAGGGTACCTTCTCCTGTTCCTCCTTTGATAACCTCCTTCTCATTTGCTTCACAGGGATCCACTTGGATGTTACTTTTGATATCTGTTGGATTGGAAAATTGATGTTACTTCTAGTTATTACAATATTATTAATTTATATTATTTCACAGTTCATAGCAGTTAATTTATGCACTTACATGTATTTTAATGGGATATGTTGCTTTTTATAATGAGGACACGCTGGTCATATCAGTGAGCAAAGAAAATTGCATCAGATAGCGCATGATTAGTGGATTTTGTGATTGGGCCAGCAAATTCTGTTCTTAACTTACCTGATGATCAAGTGATGTTTTTTGGAGGAATTCTAATTATAGAAGCATTATAAGAAAAAATTGTTTTTATTTCTTTATAAATTCATGTAGATAGAAAACTTTTTTAAAAGCTGATTTGGCAATTCTGCTGATAAGAAATCTTGTTAGCACTACTTAAAATGACTCTCAGGCTTGGACTTGCGAGGTGCTGGCAAGCTGTAAAACAAATTTTCTTTGCACCCTGCAAATCTGTTTTAAAAGTGTTAGTCTATATGTAAAGATCCTGTTGATTTCCTGAATGTAAACCTGATTAATATTATTAAACAGTATTATATTATAAACATTAAAAGTTGATATGTCTACAAAATAATGTTATTCTAACTGGTGCAGTATTACCTTCTGCAAATGAGTTGTCATGGTTAAACAACTTGTGTATATCTTCAACTGGATCATAATCTTCAATCTGTATAGTAAAACAATATCCTGAATATGATTCTTCTGGCATATAATATTGCATTAAAAAAATAAAGTTTGTAAATTACATTAGGTAGCATTACTGACCTTTGCTTTATTTCTATAATGAAGTGGCTCCTGCTTTAACAGCTCATGAGAGGCTGCAATATGCTGGTGATATTTTCTTTGCAGTAGAGCTCCTTTTCTTTTCTTGTGATTGTTTTGCCTTAAAGAAGATCATGATGGTATTAATAATTATTTTATTTAATGATGGTTTGAGTATAAAAACAGAGATGAATAATTATTATAAATTAGAGATCAAATTATGTACCCATAAAGATTTTAGCTGCAATCCCATTGCTGTTCACACAGATACCTACCAAGTGTCATCTATAATTAATTTTATATTATTATATATATATCTATATTATTAATTTTCGTAGTATATTAATATCAGCCACAGTAAAATCAGTTGTATAAGTGCAAATGAGGTCTTCTGATGTCTTCTACACACTGGGCATCTACTATACAGAAAGTGTAATATGAGTTCATGCATTCTGTGCCATAGTAATGCCTTTCCTGTACTGTTCATCATAAGCTGTGATTCATGTTTTAGATTTTTAATAAAAAATTTTCAAGACTCTCATTAATTATTGGAGGGTGCAACAGTAGTGAATTTTTTAACACCTGTATCATCTTCAGAAGTGTTTGGTTAACTTTACCAGTTGTTATATTAATGACAGCCCTATCAGTTAACACAGTGATTGACTGTATTACAAAATGGTTAGCTAATGCTAGGTAGGGGATGGGCTGGCTACTTTATTATTTGGGAATGACCTGTAGCTCTGTAAATTATCTGTCAAGAGTGCAAACAAAACCAGTAATTATTACACTTATTGCAGTAATAACTGGTTTGACTGTTTAGTTATCTGACCTTGATGTCATTTCCGTTTGGAGTAGGCAGTCTTTTCAGTTTTTTTTTTACAGCTAAACACATTTCCTTTTTCAATGTCTTCAGTTTCTTCCAAAGAATGACTTGCATGTTTGCCTACAACAAAACAAAGCAAGAAAAAATGTGACAGAAAAAACTCTTTTTCTATATTGCAAAAGTGTGAGGAGGGTGATGATATTCATCGCATGAAAATCCTGCAATTTTTTTATATCCTTAGCAATCCGTTGCAAATTGTTTTAAGATGCGGACGCCCGAGGAAACACATTTTCGATAATATACCATTGAAACGCTTACTAGTGTCCGTTTTCTTGGCTTTTTCTAGTTTTTTTTTCTATTAACTCTGTAAAGCGATTAAGGAAAAGCTACATACCCATCCTTTGTACCGATCCTCCCTCCTGATTCTCCGCATGATGCCCTAAAAATGTTAATAGGGACCTTAAGCATCGACAACTAAACGGACGACGACGACGCTTCCCAACCGAGGCAGACTGGGCCAAGGGTTTCGTTTTCGCCGGGGAAAACGAAGTTTAAGCAGTGCAGCTTCCCAGACGGACGACGACTTTTTCTTTGCGAAGAACTTTGTCTTGTTACAGTCTTGTTAGGGCATTCAAAGACCTCCGTAATTTGCATTTTATAAGGTATGAAGATGGTTTAATCGACGATGGCGAATTCATTGTTCTTTAGGACCTGGATTATTTGATTGTGGAGCCTTTCTCTTCGTAGCGCAGCTTTTGTTTTTGTTTTGAAATGAAGTTAAACCTGTATACCGATCTCGAACAGCTCTTGACTTGCAGTTAAGCTAAATTTCGGCTGCTGAAGAGAATTCAGTGCTGCTACAATGTTCTCCCATATTTGTCCTCTCTCAGGGCTCCTCATAACCACATCATGTTCCAGCTGAGTCCACTGGAAAATAGTTGCCTTTAATAGCGGCTAAAAACAACATGGGAAATTATTAAATCTTAGTACGAAAAAATGAACGTTTATCCTATAGCACAACCTAGAATGCATGAGTAAACATAGGACCGTAAGGGAACGAACAGCAGCTAATCTAAATGGTTCGGAAGATAGCAGAGGAAAGCTTACTTGTCTGTCCGACTTGTTGTTCCGCCATCACTCGGGTTTTCAAACAAACCGAACCTGAAAAATAAATTCAAGTTAGCAGGCGAAGAAACCGACAAAGTGTTTAACATTTGGATTCTGCTAATCCACAAAGAATACATTTCTATTTGTACTGAATGACAAGAGGGGGAAAGAGTCATAGGCGTACGGGCCGGGGGGGCGAGCGGGGCTGCAGCCCCCCCAAATGTTGGGCAACTCAGATTTTTTGGGCAGCAAGAGAAAATTTGGGCAAAGCCAGTTTTCAAAGACGTTTCCATGTTTTTTTATTAGTCTAAAGAGAGAAATATTTTCTATTTTAATCTGAAAAAATCCTCAAGTCAGCGTAATAATCCAGTTACTTCATCTCGAGACACTCACAGTGGTTTCCTAGCACGTGATGAGTTTCTGGTTATAGGGAAGGGTATCATTTGTTGATTTACATATTTATAGTTTTTTTGTTGTTGAGCACTGTACTGCACTGCACTAACTGGAATGGGCTCTTTCCAGTCGTGAATTGATCAGAGTAAACTTCCGCATATCTTTCTAGAATCATCTCCGCTCGTAGAACAGTGTATGGCAGATAGCATCAGCAACAGTGGGTGTGAAAATGAAGAAGTGGCTGACTAGTACTCAGCTCGAATTACGAGAAGAATTAGGCGCGAAACGTCCCCAGCGGCGAAGAGCGAGGAGAAACGGATGTTTTCGCAGGCTAGAGAAGAATACTAAATTTGTTTAAAAATCTATCAAGCAATAATTTATTAAAGTAGACCGAAATGTTTACAAAACTGCTAACAAGAGCGCCTCGATACATACTAATGAAATCCTTGTCTCTAGCAATCGGCCGGAGCTATCTCGATGATCATATCTTTTACACACGTTTTTAAAAAGATTGAAGCTACCATGAGGTGAAATTGCATGTCAAAAGAGCTTCGTTTTCTACAAATAACGGCCAAACATCAAGATTTTTTTAACCATATTTATAACGATAAAAACTTCATCCCAAAATATCCCAATAACACTCCTATAGATTCCTTTTTAACTTCACGAACATCGAGGCGACTATTGGAGAAAAAAGCTCCCGTGAACAATTTTGTAGGAACAGTTCCCAGTGCCGAGAAATATTGCTGGAAGTAAAATAGACAATGGCGTCATTTCGTTGCTATGACAATTCCGACGTCATTAAAACCCTGCTCATGATAAATTTTCATCTTTACTAGTAATAAAACTATGGTAGCAATTTTTCAAATGTTTGTCTATGGCGACGTAGTTATTCTCAAAATTGGGAGGTATTGACCCTGAAAAACTGTCATAGCATCGAGCCACCTTCAAATGCCAGTACGGCCTACATTATTGCATCGTATGGCCCTCGTTTCTTTTCTACTGTTTCGTAAAAATTTGGGCAACTTGAGAGAATTTTTTGAGCAAATAGTTTACCGCCCCCCCCCTGGCAAAAAATTGCCCGTATGCCTATGGGAAAGAGTGATTTACACGCAAAAAGTATAGTTTTATACTTACGTTTTAGCGACGACGGCAAACCTCCCTGAATTACGTCGTCGACGAAGGCTGAACGACGTTTTGACAACCTTACGCATGCCTAGAAGGTTCGCGCGGGAAAATTTCACTTCCGGTCGGCGTCGTCGTCTCATTTCGTCGTCGATGCTTAAGGTCCCTAATGTTTATCAAAAACTTTAGCTCACGGCACATTAATATGGTGATAGATTCTGTTTAACTATTTACAGTATAAAACCATGTTTTCCTTTGTTTCTGGTACGAAGAAGCAAAGAGAAAGGCAATGTGAACTTATCTCCATCATGAGAAATGAATGTTTTGACAAAATTATCGTAATTTGTAGTGAAAAGTAGCAATATAATTAATCTATAATATAATAATATCCTTGGTTATGGCGCGACGATATGATTTAATACGCTTTATTAACTTTTTGATGCGTTTGACTCAAACGGGAAATCCTTTCAAAACCCTTGAAGATTGTAAACCGTATTCTATGAAAAAACACTTGCTTCTTACATTTGTTTAGTTTTAATAAATTGTTTAAGGTGATTCCCTAGTAAAAGAACCTAACATAGATTGTGGATGAAACTTGGTACACTGATGTAACAAGTCAAGAAGATGATAAAAAGGTAATAAAAAGTGGGGGTCACCGTGCTCGTTTTGACGTCACAATGCCGACAAATACGGCTATTTTGGACCCTTTGACAAAAACCGCGCGCAGTCCAAGACTAGACAAAAAGGAAAGATTTTTTTCAATGATGCATATGGTATCGCACAGAATTTGACTTCAATGTATTGTTTATCCACTTACGTACTAGAAAAATGCCTTTTAATGCCCTTGTTTTTACTTTACGCTCCAAAGTAGAATTAAATTGGACACGCGTTATTCGACACGTGATCGCTCAATCCGTACAATTTAGTAAAATTGCCAAAAAACTGAACATAGATTTGTGCCAATTTTTTTCTCACCGAAAGGAAGCACTGTCTTTATTAAAATCATGAAATAAAAAATGGGGGTCACCGTACTCGTTTTTGCGGTAGAGCTGCAGAAAGTGCGCACCAAATGCATTTTTCCTTGATTTTTGCGAGAAGACTGGCGCGAGTTTCAAAATAGAATGTATGCGAAAGGGGCAAGAAAGTATTAAAAAATCCGTTTTTACAGAATTTACATCGAGATATCACATTTAGGACACAATGTGGTAAAGAAAGCGTTTAAATGAAAATCAAAGTGAATAAGCACAAATTAAACATCCACTATCGAGGTTCTCCGTGAGGAAGTCGAACTCAGCATCACGCGTACTGCTTACGTTATGCACATTCCCACCACATTGAGTCTCACCTCGACAAGAAACAACCGCAAGCAAAAATTGCAATAGCGTTTCTCATCGGTCAGCTTCATTTTAGTAATGTTACTTCACATGCTCTTTATTACGGAGGCCATCTTGTTATGCGCAGTAAGAGATGCGCAGTGCAAAACCAGGGAATCACCTTAAACAATTTGATAGTGTAGTATGAACATCATGACGCTATGTTTCGTGACCTGTCCACGCCATTTTCGCATACATACATACATACTTTATTTGTCATGTAGGTCAGTAAAAAAGGCAGCTAAAGAGCTGATATGGACCTACAAACTGAAAAGTATCTACAAAAAAGTAAATAATAATATTAACAAACCAATGAATTATTTACAATGAGTAAAAAAAAATAAAAAATACCTAGCGAGATAAACAACAGTTAATTGACTGTGGAGTTAAAAAATTAATAAAAATCAGTAAAAAAATATGCCTTAATATATATAATTTACAATATCTTTGTTTATTCCCTGTAAACCATAGCTAAACCATTAAAAGTTATTTTATCTAAAATGTCAGATTTATCTTTAAGAACAGATTTAAAAGAACCAATATTGGGTTTGCTCTTTAAGTACATGGGTAAGTTATTCCATAAAATAGACGCACGATGAGAGAAGGAAGATCGAAGGAAGTCACTTTTAGGGCAACGCACGTATAGTTTCAGACTGTCCCTGAGATTTCTTAATGGAGAATGTTTAATAAATAGAGAATTTATACCAGCCGGAGCCCTATTGTAAAATGCTTGATAAGATATGGTTGCAATCCTCTTTTTGTACATGTATGATAACGACTTCCATTTTGTCGCTGCCAGGACCTCAGTGCTAAGAGTAGAATTCTTTATGTTAAAAATAAATCTCGCTGCTCCGATGTGAATGTCCTCCAGGGTCTGAAGAGATTTTCAAGATCCCCATAATGCAATTGAATACGTAATACTTGGAATGATACCTTTGAAATAAATTGACTCTAAGATGCGACTGTCGAGACCTTTTAAGTGTTTCAGTTTCTTCACTCTGAAAAGCGTTTGCTCAAGGATTTTATATGTAGTGACCAGGAGAGTTTATTGTCGATTTGAATCCCTAAACATGTAGATTTAGAAACAAAGGACAACTCCTTTTGCCCTAAACATATTTTCTGTAAGGGCCCGATGAATTTTGATTTAGATAACAACATCAATTCGGTTTTTGCAGGATGAATAGTCATGAAGTTATCCTTAGCCCATTTGTTTAAGTCGGCGATCGCCTCCTGAATTTTAGATAAGACTTCATCAACAGTATTACCAATACAAAAAACTGTGGTATCATCCGCAAACATTTCAACAGAAGCATTCGTTGTGGCTTCAGGTAAATCATTTGAGTAAATACTGTAAAATCTGGGACCGAGCAAAGACCCCTGAGGCACACCAGTATCTATTTCCAACAATTCTGAGTTAGAACCATTTACAGTTACAAATTGTTTACGATTTTCGAGGTAATTTAGGAGCCAATCGTAAAAGGAGCCACTAATGCCTATAGAGTGTAATTTATCCATGAGAACTGTATGGTTGACGCAATCAAACGCTTTCTGAAAATCAATGAAGACTACGCCAATAACCTTGCTTTCATCTAGGGCCAAACGCCATCGTTCTGTTAGTGAGAGTAAAAGAAGTTCAGGTGAGCCTCCTTTTCTGAAGCCCCATTGATTCAAAGAGACTTGATTGTTGCCATATAAGAAGTTGTCAAGTTGTTGGCTTACAACATTCTCTAATAGCTTGCCCGGAATGCTGAGAAGGGAGATCGGCCTGTAATTTCCGCAGTGGAGAGTGCTCCCTTTCTTGTGAAGACATTTCACCTGTGCCTGCTTCCACTGGCTTGGGAATTTGCCTTCCAAAATACTTCTTTGACCCAGTGGCATAAAGCAGTCCAAAAATACATCTCCAATAAGGCGCAGTCCCCTGCTTGAAATATCATCAGGTCCACTTGCCTTGCCAGGTTTCAAACACTTCAGAGAAGATTTCAGAAGATCTTTGTTAAGGGCTATGTTAGAGAGAGAAAAAGCAGGGATTTCACTGTTATTTCTTGCAGACTGACAAGGAGAGTTTATTAAAGAGTCTTGTATTGATTTCGAAAGAAATTTTCCAACATTGACAAAAAAGAAATTTAAAGCATTGGCCTTTGATGTGTCGTCTGAATGAATAACTCCAGAACTATCTTTGATTGGACCGATATTTGTAGTTGTTAGCTTTCCCTCAAAAGATCTTACGGTCTTCCAAAAATCTTTAGCAGAGGTTGTCTCGTCAAATTTTGATAGCCAGTAATTTGACTCTGCTGATCTAAGGAGATTAGTGCAGTGATTTCTTGCCTTCGTATAATCTGTCCAGGCTTGCGAGCCCTTCGGTGTTTGTTGTGCTTTAAGAAGCAGTTTATAGCGTTTATTTAGCTCTTTACGTATGGATGAGTTCATCCAAGGAAGGCTTCCTCTTCTTATCTTTACTCGTCGAGCGTGAACATGAGATTTCATGATATCCTTGTATAAACACTCCCAAGCCCAAGTAGCATCGTCCAGATCGTCAAAGACATTGCAGATACTCCATGGGGCAGCAGCAAAGTCCCTTTGTAATGAGTCAAGATCTACCTTTTTGTAATCATAGACTGTTTTGAGCGTTGGTTTCTGACGTTTCCTTTTGAGATTTATGACTGCATATATTAAGTGGTGATCTGAAATTCCCAAGTCACAAACACCCTGGTGAGAAATTTTTGAAATGTCAGAACAGATTATCAGATCAATTAGCGTTGCGGAGGAGTCAGTGATCCTTGTTGCTTTGTTGATAACATTCTTTAGGTTAAATTTATTCAAAAGTTGACGGAATTTCCAGATTGAAGAACCTGTGTCCTGAGCTTTTGGCAACAGATTAAAATTGAAGTCCCCTAGTAAAATTATATTAGTTCGTTTCATCCATATGCGATCCAAAGTAGAAGAAAATTGGTTTAAGAACGTAGTATTATCAGGTGGGCGATACATAGAAGCAACTAGAAGTCTCTGAGACGCTACCATAATGTCAATCCAGGCAGCTTCTAGAGAGTTGTTTGCATTTATGTCTTGACGCTCATATGCATCTAAGTATTCAGCAAAGAATCGCATAATTAAGTAAAATATCGCATTCTGATTGGTTAACGAAGCGAGGTATTTAGTGTGGAATTGCGAGTTGAAAACGAGGCTAAGCGATATTGTTTCGCATCTACGTAACAACTATCGTCAAATTCTAACACAACAACATGCAAAAAAGGTTTTCTACAATGTCATTTTAAAATGTTTTCAGAACCATTCATTGTCACTTTTTGAAGAGTTAAAAACAAAGAAAAGCGTTTTTTAAAGTGAGCCGGAGGTTCTTCCTTGTTTTGAACTGAACTACAGATTCTCGAAGAGACATAAAACCTCTTTCACTCGCGACAACCAGAAAACGAGAAAATCCTGTGAACACGGCCCAGAAAATGGCAATCCAAAGTTCAACCAAACAAAACGGAGAAACGACAACGGAGGAAGTACCGGGGTCGATTGTCCCATATACAGAAGAAGAAATAAATACCTTCAAAGAGGACATGGCCCCTGAAAACACGAAAAAGAGTACGCCGCTTGCAATCGTCCTGAATCGTGGTACTTAGAAAAGCACAAAACAGAGCTGAACTTGAACAGCATTTCTTAAACATTTCAAGGTACTTACCTTATGTCAATCGCGACGTTAAACATGTTAAACTTTCAGTGCTTTTGCTTGGAGACTTGATTTCTTTTTCGTTTTGCCGCCGAAGAGGTAAAAGGTGTAAATTATTTTCCTTCTCGAGCAAATGACCAATTTGAAAAAAGACGTTCTACATAAACGGCTCCTAAATTCAGTAAAATACCTCTATTTATCCTTACGATTAGTGTGAAGCTTGTTTACATGTAAAAAAGTTTGAAAACAAATGTAAAAACAAGCACAAGGTACAAAAAAAGTTGTCGAAGGTTCAAACGTGTACGACTGACCTTGCTTCCTATTCGCTAACGCAATGACAGTTCTGACAGATGACTTTGAAATGGCTTTCTGGGGCGCGCGCTCAGGATAAAAACAAACAATATTATTGCTGTTTTCTTTTTTTTTCTTCTGATTTTTATTCAATTATGCGATTCAAGGAAAATTCATTACCTGACTCGAGAATTCCACGTTAAATTGCACTTGAAAACCGATATCGCACTCATCGCTTCGCGATTCGTGCGATATCGGTTTTCGCGTGCAATTTAACGTGGAATTCCCTCGTCAGGTAATGAATTTTCCTATAGTAGATAATTGTGCCACCGCCTTTTCGACCATCGTTTCGATCGCGGCGGGCAGTTTTGTATCCAGTAATGGCAATTTCGACATCAGAAATATCCTCACTTAGATGGGATTCAGTTATGGCTAGAATATCCAAATTTAACGAAAATAGTAAAGCTTTAATGTCCAGTAACTTATTAAGAAGACCATTTACATTAATGTGTGAAATCTTCAGACCTGGTCGTTGTAAGTCCGCTTTAAGTGATGGATAAAGATTTTCATATTCGTAAACATCCCTGAGGTTTGCAACTTTTATCCCACTGATCATTTTTGCTAACTTATTAGATGACTCACTCCTATCACTAATTGAGAGACCTATACCATATTAATGTCATTTGTTTTTCTCGAGACTAAGTTCTGCGGGGCTTTTTAGTTATGCGTCTCTAAAGACGCGCCCGCATGAGTTGTACCATCTGGTCGATCTCGGGAAGGTCTTGATTTTTTACGATGGAGATGCTCTTTCCTAGAATAAATTGCAATTACGCTATATAGCATTAATAGATAAACACATACCTTCAGTCGTTTCATCGCAACGTCTCCACTTTTACCCTTTAACACCACGAAACAATTTCGCGCGATGAAACCATTTAAAGTTCCCGGGATAAATTTCTCGTGACGTCACGATGGCCAAGATCATCCGCCGCGCGATCCCTATAGGAGCGATTGGCGAGTTCATCCCCCCCCCCCCGATGGTCGAGAAAAAAATACGTTGAATAATGAAAGATATCGTGATTTACTGATTAGCATTCTTTCGTATGACGAAGTTTCGGCTTTCTTGCTTTGGGTGAAGACGGGAAATTAAAGTGTGTTGACAGGTAGGTTAATTTCTCTTTCTTGAAGTTTAAAGACCCAGGATTTTTAGAGACACTTTAATACTTGTCTTCGTGAATGAAAATTGTTGTCTCTGTAAATGTTTCACCGCATTATGTTTCTTTTATTGATTGTTAGTAGTCTGTTTTGCAATTTTAATCGCTTGTCCGTGCCGTTTGTTTTCATCCTTCATGAACATCGTTTGCAGGAGTACTCAAAAATGTCGCGCGTACAGAATGTGGTCCTTGGTCCGCGCAAGTCCGCGATGCTCTTGGTCCGCGACTTATGGCGTACATTTGCGGACAAAAATAATTGAAAATAAAAGACAATTTGAAGTTCAAAAATTAGACTACCCATGTCGAAATCTCGTCATATGAATTTGAAATCGCAATGAACGCAGTCGAAATAGCATCATTCGAACTTGAAGTTACTTTGAACAAGTTGAAATTATAAAGGGAAAACTCGACATAGCGGATGTTGAAGTTCAAATCACCATTCCAACTAAAATGCAAATTACATGATTTGAACTTCAATTCACCTTGTCCACTCTAACAAGCCACTTAATCGTCAACAATGCAGCCATAATCTTCCGCAAAATTCCAAATGAAACCTTCAATTTGAACTTAAAGTCACGTCACATATTCGAATTCGAAAAACTAAAATTTCAATTCGAAAGGAAGCGGAAGTAAAAATACGCAGGAACAGGAAATGATAAGAGTTTCGCTACACTGTACATACGGGATGTTTGTAACGACCAGATACGAGTCTACAGTGGGAGGCTTCGAACCTAAGCTTTCCTCATCTTTGATGCAATCATCGTCATGGCTGCTCGATGGCTACCGAACAACGACGAGTTTTTCGTTGGACTGGTTAGACTGTTAGAGACATCAGAAAGTAATCTAAACTCAGCATCATACGATAATTCTGAATTTTTATTTCGTCGACTTAATGCTCACGAGAAAACTTTGTCAACTCTGCTAACAGTGTTGACAAGCCTACACGACTCCTCCAGTTCGCGGATGAATAAAAGCCTTCATAGCTTAGCTTTAACTAGGATGTCCTTTAGGGATTTTCCCTTACGATATGAGATGATAGGGGGCTCCTTAAAGATTTCTCTCAGTTGCGGCTGATTTTCTATAATTGCCATTTCCCCATGAGTGTGTCCTTTAGGTTAGGCAACGCCGGATGGAATTGTGTTACAAAGGGCAGTATTTTGTTAGGTGCGGTTTTGTTTTTCTGCGCTAGCGACATTTCTCTATCAGAGAATTTAATCTCTGAAAGGTGTTTTTCTACAATTCTAGCTGGGTAATCTCTATTCTGCAGGCGTGTTTTGAAATTACTCATATCTTTTCCTCAAAATTGTTCTCAGAAGCCTTAATGCTTCTCCTTTTATAAAGTTTAAGTTTGCCACTACAGCCCTGACAATCTGTTGGATTGTCCTAGAGTCACCCTTATCATTCACATTGTCCGCCATATTGACCAGAGAGTTCGAGTGAAGGGAAATCTTTTCGCGCCAAAATGCAGTTATGCAAACATCTCGTATGTACAGTGTAGCGAAACTCTTATCATTTCCGGTTCCTGTGTATTTTTACTTCCGCTTCCTTTCGAATTGAAATTTTGATTTTTCGAATTCGAATATGTGACGTGACTTTAAGTTCAAATTGAAGGTTTCATTTGGAATTTTGTGGAAGATTATGGTTGCACTGTTGACGATTAAGTGGCTTATTAGAGTGGACAAGGTGAATTGAAGTTCAAATCATGTAATTTGCATTTTAGTTGGAATGGTGATTTGAACTTCAACATCCGCTATGTCGAGTTTTCCCTTTATAATTTCAACTTGTTCAAAGTAACTTCAAGTTCGAATGATGCTATTTCGACTGCGTTCATTGCGATTTCAAATTCATATGACGAGATTTCGACATGGGTAGTCTAATTTTTGAACTTCAAATTGTCTTTTATTTTCAATTATTTTTGTCCGCAAATGTACGCCATAGCGACTTTTCAGAAAATGATAAAATATTTCGTCAAGAAAAAAAATAAGTTGAATAATGAAAGATATCGTGACTTACTGATTAGCATTCTTTCGTATGACGAAGTTTCGGCTTTCTTGCTTTGGGTGAAGACGCGAAATTAAAGTTTGTTGACAGGTAGGTTAATTTCTCTTTCTTGAAGTTTGGATTTTTGCGGCACTGTAAATTACATGGTCATGTTTACTTAGCAAATAAAACACAACGGGAAGACTTGCCATTTTGCAGAACAGGTTTTCAGATCAACTTATTTCTGCTGTTGGAAGCATATTGCTGTAGACTCTGAATTTTTTGTTTTATCGATTCTTGAAAAATATCACCAAATTTCGCTTAGCGGTCCTTGGTCCGCGACCTGATGACCTTGGTTGAATAAAACTTCCCAAAATAAAAAGCGACGGCCTTTGTTTTCGAAGAATGTTTTGAAAATCGTCCCTATACATGTCTACAAGTTCTCTTTTTTTAATACCTCGAATACATACAGAGTTTTTTGTAATTATTTTCGACCGCGCTGAAAACCGCTCGTCGACGCTCGCGTGGAAGACTCGAGGTAGCCTGCGTAGCAAAAAAAAGGTTCCTTCGTTCCCCTCCCCCTCCCCGTCATTCATTTTTTTTGCTCTTGTCCCAGCTTTCTAGACGAACCTCGCGAGGAAACGCTTGCTACGCAGGCTAGACTCGAGGAGACTGTTGTCTGAAGTCTTTGAAAGAGAAGCAGATTTTATACTCACAACATCTTCCGAAAAAACTTGGCTTAATTGCATCAAGAAAAGAAAAAAAATACATGAAATATTGTGAAAATCACGTTTTCGTGTGGAAACTACAGTGGAACCCCGATATAACGATATGCCAAGGGAGCAGCGGAATTAGATCGTTATATCGAGACTCCCGATATATCGATATTGCCGTAAAATAACCGAAAATATCGTTATATTGAGGTAAAATGAACATGTACTTTTTTTACTACATATTGTTTAATTAAACTTGTAATGAGCATCAAATGACTAACAAATGTAGCGTTTCAAGCTCGCAGCAATGTCCTTAAACAATTTGCAAAGCATTAGCCGTTATCAAGGTTACACAACAAAGTCTGTGGTATGAGTCGTAAAAGGGAAACAAAACAAAACTTACACATTTGAAGTTGAGACTGTAATGGTCTTTACTTTTCGCTGTTTGCGTGTTCATTGTTTTTCTTTTTTAACAGACACTTGTTCATTAATTAAAGAACTCTTCCAGTTTGGTTTGCCTCATTTGTTTTATTTGCAATCTTGAAAACCTCCATCGCTGAAACAGAGGAAAGGAATTCTCTCTCTCGTTCGCCCGAATCATCCAACGTAATAATAAAATCTCTAATTGCTTACTTTTTGTCACAAGAAGGAGTCAAAAATACTAAAACTGAAAGAACTATTAAATGACAAGGAGGATAAAGAGGCATCGTAACTGAAAGCTGTTGACAGAAACGTTACAGATTACGGTACTCGATTACTGCAATGTTATTGTATTAAATTCAGTGTTTTGTATCTGTGTACTGATACTGTAATATCGTTATATCGGGGAAGATTTTACGCTCGGTGCGCTAAAAACTCATCGTTATATCGGGAATATCGCTATATCGGGGTTCTGTCCCATACATTTTACTGTAACTTTTGCCGGGACATAGCATATTTATCTTTATGGCAGGGATATCTTTATATCGAGGATCGTTGTATCGGGGTTCCTCTGAATAACATTTTGGTGCTTACCTGAGACGCGGACCAAGGACCACATTCGCGGACTAAGGACCATCGAAAACGGTCGCCTTTTTTCGAATTCCAAGCAAAATATTTATGTCTTGAACTTGAAACTTCAGGATTATCGAGAGGAACACAAAAGCTATCTTCAGCGAGTATTTCAGCTCGTTACTTGAAGATTCGGGTAAGATATTCAAGTTAATGACTTTTAGACGCGGACCAAGGACCACATACTGTATCAAAGTTTTGTAAGATTACACATCGTTATAACTGAAACCATTAAATAACCAAAAATAATAATCATAAATTCGTTATTATGTTGAAGGAGGGGGGCGTAAGGGGGGTACGAATACCGCAATACCGCACGTGGTAGCGCGAGAATACCGCAATACCGCATCAAAATTTAGCCAAATACCGAAACCGCAGTTACAAATGGGAAAAAGTTGACGTTGTCAATACTACAAACCCTCCTTTCAAATAGAAATAATACCTTTATGTCAGTGTTTCCAAATCAAGGTGCGTCGATGTCAAGCGTACGATAAACATAAGATCATCGCACTCGTTTAGCTTTGTTTATTACATGTATACGTTTACGTAAATGATACAACAGGAGTTTTCTAGTATCACTTTATATATTACTGGACTTAGATCATAAACGGACGGAAAACAGTTGACTCTTGGTTGTTTCAGATTCACAATTAACTCGGTTCTGTGTTGAGGGTTTCAAAACGACGACCCGGGCTGCCTTTTGGATTCGAAGGGCACACAGTACACACTAGCCTGCGTAGCATGGCAGTTTTGGTTAGGCGCGCTAAATAATAAGTCGAAATAAGGCGGGCGCGGGCGAGGAGATTGGGGCGGGAGCTGCTTCGCCGCTCACGGTGGTGCTGCCGACAAAACCATGTAGAACTGCCATGCCCGGGGTTGGGGGGTACTTGGGTTAATATTTGGTTGGTATGTACCGCTGGCCTCTCAGAGCCCCTACCCCATTACAGTCTATTCTGTGGCCAATTATAGACCCCATCTTAGTCATTTGAACAAATATTTAATTTTCGCGATCCCAACTTCGTCACTTTCTATTTTTTATGAATTGACCTTGTTTTAAATTGAATGAAGAATACTTTACTTTTCATCTACAATACAAACATTCTGGTACCTTTGCTTACCCCAAAAAAGCAGAAAATGTGCGACCCCATTCTAAAAAAACTCTCTGAAAATGCAACCCCATTATAGTCAATCCAGTCGTGAAAATGCGACCCCATCTAGCGGCACATCCTCATTAGCCTCTTATCAGGAAGTACCCCCCCCCCCCACCACCACCACCCCGAGATGCTATGCTACGTAGGGTAAGCAGGGTAGGGTAATTCCTGCATGCACAACGAGAAGGACAAGTAGTAATTTTAGACCACGCCATCTTTATAGATTATCTTTCTACACTACGCAATTTATAACGATCTCACTGACCTCACTATTTCCTGGAATATCTGACTGATCACTTAGTTGACCCCGCTGGATCGCTCTCTATTGTTTGACGACTGGCACAAAAGTGGTGGTAAGATTGGTTTAAAGGAGGTTAACCAAGCTGACTATTCCTACAAGGTCCATGAAGTCATAAATAATGCGACATGTTTACGTACTATTGGATGAAAAAGTTAATGTCGTTAATCATATCAAGTATTAACTGAAATTAGAAGCCGTACGATTTGTCTGCGCTGTTTGCGCAATACAATCCCCGACTGTGCACACAGGTCAGGCAGGCTAGCCAGGGAGACCTTTTAGGATTTGTATCCTCTTGTCATGAAAAAGAAGCAGATCACCGCGACACAAAGATTTCTTCACCGACTACCGCGGCGTAAAATTTAAACTTACCGAAAACCGCTTGGACTCTGAAAACCGCAATACCGTACTTTGAAATAAAAATTACCGCAACACCGCACCAAAAATGACCCAATACCGCAATACCGCAAACCCTTACGCCCCCCTCTTGAAGCGTAACCCTTTTAAAGTTCATTCAAACACTCGACCACACTAACAGCTCGCACTATGGAAATGAGAACCGGCTGGCCGTATGGGTGATTTCGAAAATTTTTGGAATGGTTTCACTAAAAGCCCACGATTGATCGTCCTGAATATTGACTGAGTGTAATTTGTCTTGAAAAATCGTGAAATACCGCATTCTGTCCAAGGTCTGTATGATAAATAGTACTGTTTCACCTCGGATAAAAAGTGAAAAAAGTATAAAAGGTTGGTTTACACATCCCCAGATTTGTTGGTAAGGATTTGTAAAGTAAACCTGTGCGAACGCAGAAAAGTTCGGCCTGATTCGTCTCCCAAGATTTTGTTTTCGAGGCCTAATCTACTGTGATCTTAAATATGATCGAAGATGTTTGCTATTTTTTGGGTGTACATAAGGCTATCAACTCGATGTAAGATGTTTCACTATAAAATAACTTAGCCTTTCCCTCAAAAGTCACATGAATGTGCCCTTAAGTTAACTGATTTGTGGATTACAAGTTTATTGTTTGATTTACATTATAAATTTATTAATTGGGGCTTCACTTTTAGCCCTGGCTAAATCTATACATTAGTACTTTGGCACATGATAAGTTCGACGTTTCAAGTGGGCCTAACAGTGATGATTGTAGCCGTCTTTTTTTAAACTTAAACTGACTGCATTTATTATCAAGAACAGATTTCTTTAACTCGGTGTTGCTTAGGAAAGGAAAGTTCAAATAAAAACATCAATTTGTTTTGAAAACTAGCTAGCTTTAATTTGTACCCTTATTCTTCTGATTGGTTTTCTTCGTGTGAAATAAGAAACTGTTCTTCAGCCTTCTGCGAAAGAAATCACAAGCGCGTTTCGCACATGACTTCACCGTCCTCTGTTTTGTTGTCCGATCTAATATTGAAAATTTTCGCGCCTTCTTACCGTCAGGGCCCCAGGCCTCCCGTATACGTATCCGACCGTAGTGAACTATCTTAAATTCCCTAGTTACCTGCTCAAATAGAGCAGGCAGCATAAATTTATTTTCCTGCAGCAGATGTCAAACGGAGGATGCAAATTTGTTGTTTGATGTGGCGCGCTATCGTGTCTAAGAGCGTTTTAAGCTTAAAACCTAAAATATTTAAAATATTAGCTTAGAGAAACTGGCAAATGGTAAGTATGATTTTGAACTTCAACCAACCGTAACCATGGTTGCTGACAGCTAACGTGAAAGAGGCGACTGTCAAGTACATGCGTAATGCTATATCGATCCTGGACATAAGGGAGATCGATGTAAATACAATCCGTACGTGTTTCCTGCTGATTTTTACGGCAAATGCCAGAGCGACGACGAAGCAAAGTACCACATTTGTTCGGTATTTAATGACATTTCCCATTTCCGATGTTTGGTAACTATTTGGAGAATGTCCGCTCTACTTCAGTGCTCTCCAAAATTCACAAAATGTTTTTAAGGTTTTTATTCTCACAGTCACAATTCGATCACCTCAGGTACAACTCTCTGACACTCGCACTGTCACAAAAACTGCTCGTAAATCTACTCGATCCTATTCTTTTATCGCTCATAGTTTGGCCACACAGGAATTTCCGGTGATTGTTGATTTTATCTATTGGTTCGGCTTACATTCATGTCAAAATGGCCACGTCCTATTTGTCACGCAATATGATAACAACACGTTTCCGACAACTACGCATAAATTAAAATTTTGAATTTACGTCACAGACACGATAGGCCACTCACGCGGCCAGCCGTCTCTTCTCGGGGAGGACCGAGTGAGCGGCGGAAATCGAGCCTAATACTCGAGGTCCTTATCTTGCAAAACATGGCGTGTCTCGTATGTCACTAAAGTTAATTAAGCCCTTTAGGGTGGGGTTAGGAACTGGATGGGTGTCTAAACGAGAATATAACCTAAAGACTCCCAGTGCTGTAAAAACAACGGCCAAGGTTGTGGGATTAATCTAATGAATTCAGTTGTCACTTAGGCCCCAGCGTTCAAGCGCTATCCACTGGAAAAGATCTCTCTAGTGCACAACGTAATTGTTTCGCCTAATACTTATCCGTTAGATAGTGATTTAACCGGTAAAAACCAGGGGGGGGAGGGTACTGCCATATATGGGCTATATAGGTATGTGCCGCTGTGAAGGGTATGGTTTTCAAGCAGTTTTCTCTAGGATAGGGTATATAAATCAGAACATTTGGGTCTAGAAAAGGGTATCATTTTTCAGGAAACTGATCAGTTGGTTGCAGATTTTATCAAGACTGGGGAAACAGCTACTCTAGTATAGGGTAGCAAAATTTAGCTGAGCTAGCTCTGGTATAGGCTAACGGTTCCAGAGTCCCAGCGGCACATCCCCACCCAGAAATTCCTAAAGTACCCCCCCCCGGGGGGTAGAAAGCACTATCCAACGTTTGGATAACCAGGGGTAGGAAAATTAGCAAGGCTTCGACGATAAAAAACAAACTGAAACGCATTTTCCGATACACAAAGTAAACAAAAGGAAACTCGTGGCGCAAACATCAACACTTTCTAAGCTGTTTAACATGTAGAACATAATAGTCCAGAGAGCATTTTATATTTTCGTTGCACAAAATGAACATAACAATATACATAAGCTGAAAGAGACTTAAAAACAGAACCACAAAGAAATATTTTCTTTGTCACGAAAGCTACACGTCTACAAGACAAGGGTGCAAATAAAAATTTCAACAATCAAGGTTCCAAACCTAACACCGCTCCTAAATATAAAAAAAATATTATTAAACAATAATGCTCCATCGAAATTTAACCAGTGACGTAATGACGCCAGTGATCAGAATCATCTATAATGATGTGATTACTCGGAAAATGGCCGATAAAAAGAACTGCCTCAACACTACCAAAGTTAATAAGGAACGCCAAAAAACTCAACTTATTATAAGGATAAGGCCACAGAAATAGCTGCTTTGCGAGTAACGAATAACTCTCACTTTCGTGAGGCCTCATCGCTAAAATCCTTTTGTTACGCTTTTAAATTTCCTTTAAAGGCCACTTGTCAACAGGGTACGTTCTTACACACAACGCAGTATATCTTCAAACCATTAGTCTCGCGTACAACAGATCCGCACTTATGTTTGTTTTGCTTTGCTGTGCTTCGGCCACAAACTATATGACTCGAAAACAAACAGGTTTGTTCTTTTCTTCCCAGTTGATAGCATTTTAGACCTCTCAACACTAAATACGGAGTACTAAATACGTATTTGTCTTTTCCAGTTAACGCAAAATTACAAGGCTATTTTTCAACGGAATTCGAGTATGTAAGTATGTACCACAAAGCATACTGTTTAAGTTTTGTTTAAAGAGGTGAGTTCATTCAAGCGGTGGTGGATCCACGATCATTTTTATAAAAAGATCAAAACTGAGGCTGTTAACAACGAATCATTTTGCCCCCTTTACGGCAATTGCAAGTTATTTTCTGGAAAGCACGCGACCCTTGTATGGTGGTAGTTTCAGTTTTAGTTTCTGGTTTGATAGGTGCATTAGTGGTGGCAGACTTCTTAGACGAGGAAAGAGGTTCTTAACATTTACAGTCTAGCATCGATTTTTGTGGCTTCATTAATTTGCCAAAAAACCAGTTTCAGTTTCTTGTTCCACTGAAGCTTTTAGGGATTGAAGACCATCGAGAACCTCCTGTTTTGCCTTCGTTGAAAAAGGTACTAAGACGTTTCTTATGGTAGCAACCAGGAAAATGACGCAGATCCCATCTCATTTAACGCCTTTTGATTAGCTTAAATTTACAAGGAAATACCAATGAATCATTCCACCGATTGAATCACAGAATGTTGAGTACGTTGATTAAATTTAAGACGTTAGGTCCAGTAACCTCATATGGTCATCATAATGTTGAAGGAGCAATGGCTTGGTCTTAATCATCCTGAGACAAATCCAACAACGGTGTCTTTCCTCATGTACATTACGATTTTGCCTCCAACAAAAGGCCTTGTTACACTGCTTGCACTTGAAAGGTTTTTCACCAGTGTGTATTCGCTCATGTTCTTTCATATATCCTACCTGACTAAAGGCCTTGTCACAATGCTTGCACTTAAAAGGCTTCTCACCAGTGTGTTTTCTTTCATGTACTTGCAGACTTCCTGCCCGGCTAAACGCCTTGTCACAGTGCTTGCACTTAAACGGCTTCTCACCAGTGTGTATTCTTTCATGAACTCTCAGATTTCCTGTTTCGCTAAAGGCCTTGTTACAGTGCTTGCATTTAAAAGGTTTCTCACCACTGTGTGTTCTTTCATGTTTTTTCAGATCTGCTACCTGGCTAAAGGTCTTGTTACAATGCTTGCACTTATATGGCTTCTCACCTGTGTGTTTTCTTTCATGTACTTGCAGACTCCCTGCCTGGCTAAACGCCTTGTCACAGTGCTTGCATTTAAACGGCTTCTCACCAGTGTGTATCCTTTCATGTACTTTCAGATTTCCTGCCTCGCTAAAGGCCTTGTTACAGTGTTTGCATTTAAAAGGTTTCTCACCACTGTGTATTCTTTCATGTTTTTTCAGATCTCCTGCCTGGCTAAAGGCCTTTTCACAGTGCTTGCACTTAAATGGCTTCTCACCAGTGTGTATTCTTTCATGTTTTTTCAGATTTCCTGCCTCGATAAAGGCCTTCTTACATTGCTTGCACTTAAATGGCTTCTCACCGCTGTGTGTTCTTTCATGTACTTTCAGATATCCTGCCACGGGAAACGCCTTGTCACAGTGCTTGCACTTAAAAGGCTTTTCACCACTGTGTTTTCTTTCGTGTTTTTTCAGATTGCCCGCCTCACTAAACGCCTTGTTACATTGCTTGCAGTTAAACGGCTTCTCACCACTGTGTATTCTTTCATGTTTTTTGAGATCTCCTGCCTGGCTAAAGGCCTTGTTACAATGCTTGCACTTAAATGGCTTCTCACCAGTGTGTATTCTTTCATGTACTTTCAGACTTCCTGCCCGGCTAAAGGCCTTGTTACATTGCTTGCACTTAAACGGCTTCTCACCACTGTGTGTTCTTTCATGTTTTTTCAGATCTCCTGCCCGGCTAAAGGCCTTGTTACAATGCTTGCACTTAAACGGCTTCTCACCACTGTGTTTTCTTTCTTTTTTTTTCAGAACTCTTGCGTGGCTAAAGGCCATTATACACCACTTCCAGTTTAAAGGCTTCTCACCAGTGTGGATTCTTTCATGTACTTCCAGATCTCGGGCGCGGCTAAATGCTTTACCACACTCCATACGTTTCTAATGGCTTTTCATCTGTGTGTATTGTTTCGTGTAATTTTAAATTTCGCACATGGCAAAACGTCTTCCCATAATCTTTACGTCTATATTGCATCTTACCTGTGAGTGTGGACGCAAACACTTAACCTTTTTCTTCAAAAATAGTCTAAAATGCATTAAAGCGTCGCCGATATTTGGAAATTTTTGCTGCAAAAAACTACTATAGTCATTTTTGGAATATAAAAGCAGCGCTCTTACTAACGGCCGGGGACTGGGCATTTCCTTAGCTAACAAGTGCAAGAAAATAGACCAAAAACACTTCCTGTTTGTTCAATTCACCGCCTATCAATTGCATATACCAAGCAAAGCGAAATTGGAGTGACAGACTTGTAAAACAGTAACATTTTGTTTACATTTCCAAAATCTTTTAATTCTTTCTGGCGTCCTAGAATACTAATTTGTTACCGACCTGCCTTTCAAATGACACACAACGCAACGAGGCTGACACAATGTACAAATAGTGAGGTTTGCAACAAACACCTGATAAATAAACTCTGACCACAGAGTCTATTTGATGCTATGCATGTTTCACCTAACACCAAAAGATACATGCTACAATGGACCTTGAAGTTATCCAAGGTGTCATGATGATGCTTTGAAAACCAAAAATTACTAAGGTGGCCACAACATACGGTAGAAATATGATGATGAGCAAAACCACGCTACATATGATACACAGGGTCATTCCACTTAATTTTCACGCACCCAGCTCTCGGGCAGCTTTTCTGACCCGTAAGGAAAACAGGAGAACGGTGAAGTATTCGGGAAAGTTGACACATATGTATGTGCATCAATAACCTGAGATCAGGCTCTATTTGCGTTTCGCTTTGAAAATAATATTCCGGCGGGCAAGGCGAAACGAAAAGAGAGCCTGATACAAACCTTCTACGAAACGCCTGCCGCCCACTTTTTTGATTGATTGACATTTGCCGAATCATCCAACCAAAATTACTTCCGTTGCTTGTTTTTCTAGTATGCAAATTTTTCACGCGTGGGAAAAATGCAGACTGGCTGACTTAAAAAAAAAATTCTAGCTGTTAATTTTTTCAGCTAAAAATAAAACAGTCAGCACAATCACATTTAATTTCTTGCGAGATTAAGGGAGATCTCGAAGGTTATTCTATTGGCGTAGAAGGTAAAAAGGCGGGGACACGATGTTCTACTAGTTTTATTATTTTGACTAGGCGAGCTCGAGTTTAAAATACTGAAATTTCTATTTTTCTGTCGCCTTGATGTTTTCCGCGGCAATTTTCCGCGATTTTCAGTACATAAATCTTTAAAAACAAAAGCAAACAGCCAACGAGCGAGGACACCAGTTTTCCTGGTTTATTTTTTACAAAAAGCAAAGGCAAACAATCAGTCTGTTACCTTAAGCCACCAGCTTTTATAATAATGCCTACAAAAATTCGTTGAGCAGAGATGCGATATTTTTCGTCTACTACTTTACAGTTAGCGATTGAGGTTTCTTTCGCAGTGAGCCTCCCCTTGCGTACCCCGTTCAGAGAAGTCATTCCCGGCTAAACTTTCAAATGAAACCAGTTTTAAGATGGACAGTATTCTGATTTGCACTCGTTTGTTGGTAAATCAAAAGGCACCTTGTTAGCGGTTAACAACTTCCAGAGGGATTCAACTCCGCGATACACTCACATTAGTTCCGTAAATAAAGCAAATCCTGAGAAGATATGAACAACCATATGAATTTTCTGAATTTCCATGGCACATATTAAGGCATATTTCCTACCATAAGACCATAAAACAATAAAAAAGACAGTAAAAATCGATCCTTCTCTCCGCCGACGACGGATCATTCACGAAAACAACCACGCGAGGAATAGGCGCTTTCAACTTCCGGCGTTTCCGACAGCCAATCAGATCTTGTGGCATTGTTCTAACAGCCAATCAGCGTTACGGCCAAAATCTGGCCGTAACGAGCACAAACGCGAGAGAGTTTGTATCAGGCCCAATTTTAGCAGTAACCGTTAGAGAGAATGTATGAGAACCGCTAAAATTGGGCCTGATCTCACGGTAGTGCATCAATACATTTTTCCAGTGCATTGAGGAAAATTCAAATTTTTTTAGTATTAACTGTAATGTCAAAACACTTCGTCAACATAACTGCCAGGAGGGTAGAGGTTGGTTGGTTATTAAATGGAATGTGCAGTTCCAATATATATCCATACCCCCCCACAGAGGGCACTTTTGTTTTAGACCCCCTACCCCCTAGAATTTCCATTTAGGGGGTGCTTGTCATAACCTGCCCACCCCCTGGAACTTCCGTCCTTTTATTCATGAGCCAACGACAATATTATTGTTACATAAACTATTGTGCAAGCCGTGAAAAATTCGCTCAACCGAACTCAAATAAAAGATCGCCGATGAAAACAATTTTTCCTTTGAGATATCGATTAACAGTAAATTAACCGATAGCTTGCTGATAAGAGCAGTTACAACAATCAACATGACACAAATAACTTAAGACAACTATAAATCCTAAGCAAACTCGATATTTTTTCACATTTCCTTTTTACCTTCAAAGTTTCCTTTC